>MNCI01013980.1:91200-202812 GCA_015680685.1 Gnetum montanum
ATCTATACCACGCGATTGACCGTAGACTTCCCTAGAGGTATTACGTCTATGGTTTAGGGTATGGATCACTACCAAGGTTACCCGAAATATTCGGATCGGAGCCTGAAGGCCCTCCTTCTAGCGCCAGAAAACTGTAGCGACGGAAAACGTCGGCAGCTGGAAATACCGATCGAGGTTCCGGCGTACACAGTTGTAGCCACGGATCCGCACGAGGGCCCTAGCTCGTCACTCTCTCTTAAAGCTCATGCATGCATTTCTAGAGGTGCTCATTCAAGTACCTACAGGTCCATAACACTTTTGCACAGGAAAGCACATACTTGCTGGTTGCCTTGTACATTCGATGGGGTACTTACTCTACTTTAGGAGGGTACTCGAGGGTGGCATCCACCTTCACCACCTAGTTTGGATCCTAGTAGAGCTTAGAACCTATTGGTAGGCAATAACTGAACCAATGATTAGTCATGGACAAAGCATAAACATTGGTAAAGAAACGTAAGAAAAAAATAACATGCGTACTAAGCTTGGGATCCACCTGCTATATGTGGTCTATCATTTCATCAACAATGCCTTCCATGAAGGTAAACTTGTTTGGCGTCTCTACCCATGGCTTCATGCGGTAGGTAGGTGTGGGTGGTGGATTGCTTATAGGTACATCTAAGGTTGCATAACAACAATACTTAGCAACAAATAAGCAGCCAAGGATGCAAGAGCAAAAGAGTAACAATAGATGGCCATGTAAAGCACTTACCTGGCAAGCCCTTAGGTGTGAAGGCAAGAGGATCCCTCAATTGCACACCATCAAAGAGCTTGGTAAAATCACCCTCATTAGGGTGAAACAGTCCCTCTACCACAAACTATTGGAAGGTCTCTATGGCCTCATCTAGTTCCTCCTCCCTAGGTGCTTCCTCCTCCTCAATTTTAGGAGGGGCTATCTCTGTTGTTGTAGCCACTATTGCTTTGGTAGCCCTCTTGCTTAGCTTAAAAACATAGCATAGTAGCATTAGCATTAACATAACTTAGCCAAAAAACACCAAGAAAATAAACATAGAAATATACATAAAGAAAATGCATCTATACTACTAACTTGCAACATCTGTGCACAAGCTTGGAATTTTGAGGCAGACTTTCTTGGTGCCCACTTGTCCAATTGTAGGGGCAGCCTGCTCTATGGGCATGACATCTTGATTTTTACCTTGGATAGTCCCATCATTTTCATGATATAATGGTTGGCATTGCTACATCCCCAATAATAATTGGGGAACACTCACCAATGTTATCATGAGAATAGTGTGATCATGACTATCCCAAATGGCCTTTGATCATAACTGAGTATGACTCATCAATCTCCTCTAGAGGGTCTTGCATGCGAGTGGTTGTGAATAGGTGCTTGAACCAAGGCTTGGATAGCTACTCATAATCTTACACTACCCAATGCTTACTATCTTGGAGCATTAGGAACTCTATGAACCTTCAATATTGAAGCACTAGGAACTTTGTTCACTATTTTGGAGCACTAGGAAATGCACCCTTTGATGTCGCATCTCCTTTGTGGCCCCTTGCTATGTTAGGGAGAAATACCCCTATGGGCCTAATGGTAGCCCTCATAAAGAAAAAAATAAAATTGGCAGGAATCCTCTACTACATCCTTGCCCCATGGCATGTCATCATGGCTATCATTGGCACTTGTGTCCTTCCCCTCATCTTGCTTGAAATTTTTTTATAATTTTGCAAAAAAAAAAAGGTAGTTCCCTATTGTGACCTTGCAGTGGCTGCCCACACTAGACTTAGAAAAATGTAGTCATCAGAGTTAGAAAATTTTTTGATTTTGCTGGCTATCTCTAGACTTAGAAAAATTTTGAATTTTTCTTATCACCTAGGGGGCTATCCAAGCAAATTTCTCTTTTCCAATGCATGAAATTTTGCTCCAATGATGCATTTAGCACACATCATGGTTAGCTAAGACCTTAAATTTGTGCATCATTGTCTGCTTCAACGTTAAACTTGCACCAAATGGTCTGCGAAGACCTTAAACTAGCACATTACCATTTGCTATGATGTTAAACTAGCACCCGGTGGTCTGCTAATGTAGCGGCGGAAAACGTCGGTAGCTGGAAATACCGATCGAGGTTCCGGCGTACATAGTTTTAGCCACTGATCCGTGCGAGGGCTATGCTGGAAAAACGAATTCGCGGTGCCCTGAACGGTCTTGTCGATCAAACAGGGACTTACGGGTCAGTAAAAAAATGAAAAGTGCGTAAAAAGAAAGCAATCTGGTTCGAGGAGTTGTAAAACGAGGGGAAAACAATGTAGACGGATTGCAACGGTGATAATGCTAAACACGATAAAAGGAGGCTGACATAAGAGAAGCACGTAGCTTCAAGATCTGCGCTTTGACTTAAAAATGTATATTTTGTATGAGAAATTACACTGGGGAATCCCCGATTACAGGATGTGAAACAAGCACAAAACAACAAGAAAAACGGTCTAAACAGAAGTCCGATCTACCTCGTGGGCTAAAGCTGAGATGCAAGGTAGGCCAAGCTTTGACGTCTACCGATCAATTGTTTCTGATTGATAGGGTCTTTCCAGCAGAAATGATTACTCCTGTCATCGGTGCTCAAAGCGAACTGTGCTCTTCTTTCGACTGTAAAGTGATGATGTCAACAATTGCCAAAGCGCTGTTCTCTGTATCTCTGCTCCAAAGTGCNGCTTTCGACTGTAAAGTGATGATGTCAACAATTGCCAAAGCGTTGTTCTCTGTATCTCTGCTCCAAAGTGCTAAGTGCTCTGGTGCTCAGAAATATACTTTTGCTTCTCTGATTTGCCAACCCCTGTATCTTTGTCAACTGAGGTATTTATAGGCCATGACGCTCCGTGGAAAAGGAGCAACCCTGATGACGTGGGTCCCGGATATCTCGGGTTCCATTGACTTGATCATTTTAAGTCAGACTGTGACTACGCACAACACGCTCGTTTGTGTGTTGTGCGTGTGAGGAGCAGGTACATGTTGAGCGTGTTTCAATTGCTTTCAGGCTGTATTACACTCATTCGCATTGTGTTGCGTGCATGAGCGTAATCCGGTATAAAAACAGCATGCTCAAAATTGTTTTACGCTCACTACGCAACTGCGCGTAACAAAGCGTAGACAATGTTTTACGCTCACCACGCAGCTGCGCGTATTGAAGCGTAAACCATGGCTAATTTACGCTCATTACGCAACTGCACGTAATGAAGCGTAAACAACGACTAACTTAATGATAAATACGCAATGATATGCACCGCCGCGTAATGAGCGTAAAGACAAGTTATTCGTGCGCCGCAAGAAAAAGTGACGAACTGTTGTGCTTTTCTGGCCTTTGACTATTTTGGAGCTTATTACGCTCATTTACGCTGCCGTGCGTAATAGAGCGTAAACTTGTCCTTGAACAAAGCTGATGCGCGTTCTTGCTTAAATCGCGAATCTTTGCCTGAGGCCGACTCGTAATTTTCACGGTGTTTCAGCTAAGACCTTAAACTGGTGCATCACCATTTTCTATGATGTTAAACTCACATCCAATGGTTGGCTAGGATCTTAAATTGGCACCCTATGGCCTATTGAGGTCTAAAATCTACCCACGCATTCCTTGCCTTTAAAATCACATTTACATACTTAGGAAAAATTTTAATTACATTGTTTTCTTTAACTATGCATATTGCTCTCCTTAAGATAGGTGCAGCTTGACATTTTTCTAGTTGTTTTTGTAGGATTATTGCTGGATTCATGACATGGCTACGTATGAGCATCTTTGTGCACCTCTAGTCCTCACTGGATCACACGGTGATCTCACATGATGTGTCAATTCACACTGCCTAGATCATGAGCCCATAGCCTATGATGAATACATAACATCTGTAGAGGCACCACTAGACTAGCTAGACCATCTAGTTAGGGCTCTAGATCTAGAGGCAAGTGACATCATCAAGGATCCCCTTGTTGAAGTCCTTGTAGCAACATCTAGTGGCAAGGCAAAAACATTGAAACTTAGTCCTTTGTTAGAGCCTCAACATGCCCAAAACATTGTAAAAGTACTAAATGAAAAAATCAAGGCATTTGCATGGCCTTATGAAGACATGTTTAGCCTAGATACTTGCGTAGTGAAACACAACATAATCCTTGATCCTAGTGTGAAACCAATCAAGCAAAAAGCTTACAAAGTTAGGCCTGAGGTGACGTTGGTAGTTTGTGATGAAATCACTAGGCTCTACAAAGCTAGTTTCATCTAGGTCAATGACTATGTAGATTGGGTCTCCAACATCATGGTTGTACCCAAGAAAAATAAGAGTATTTGCATCTGCATAGACTTTTGGGACCTGAACAAGGAAACCATTAAAAACAATTTTCCATTGCCTAGTATTGATCAATTGGTTGATACTATTGCTGGCCATGCCTTGTTGTCTTTAATGGATAGGTTCTTAGGTTACAACCAGATTCAAACAAACCTAGAGCACCAGCTCAGTACTACCTTCATGATACCTTGGGGTACATTTTGCTACACTATGATACCTTTTGGGCTCAAGAATGTAGGAGAAACTTATCAACAAGCCATGACATACATTTTTAGCGATTATGTGTTAGGTCTACTTAATGATTACATTGACGATATAGTGGTTAAGTCCAAAGCATCATACAACCATGTAGGTGACTTAGGCGTTGTACTCAAACATTGTCTGAAGCATGAACTTAGGTTAAATCCTAAGAAATGTGTCTTTAGCATTAAGATAGACTGCATGCTAGGTTTCATAGTATTAAAAGTAGACATACACATAGACCTGATAAGGTTAAGGATATCATCAACTTACCACCACCAGCCAATCTTAAGGAGCTACGAGGATTACAAGGTAGATTGCAATTGATACGACAATTTATCAGGTAGTTGATCAATAAGTTGCAACCAATGCAACATTTGCTAAAATAGGAAGTGCACTTTGAGTGGATAACTCAATGCCAAGAGGCATTTGACAACCTTAAATAGGACCTACTCAACTTCCAATGGTCTACCCTTCACAAGGAGATAAACCATTTTACATCTACCTCACTACCTCAGATGTGTCCATCACTTCTTTGCTTTGCCAAAAATGAGATGATGGTACTGAGGTCGTAGCATATTACTTAAGCCATGCATTAGTTTCCTATGAAATAAAGTACAATGATGTGGAAAAGAACTAGCTTGCCTTGCTCTTTGCACTCAAGAAGTGGAGGCATTATCTTTTCCATAGGCAAGTCAACAACATCTAGAAAAGAAACGTACTCTGAGCAATTACAACAAATATTTACGAGAGCAATCGCATTGCACGTTGGAAAGAAATAACCACAGAGTTTGACTTGCATTCCATTGCAAAAACATTAACCAAAGTTTAAGCAATAGCGACACCACTCATGGCTTTCCCAAATTATGATTAAGCAATGATAGATTAGAAATTTCTGAATGAGCATGTTACTAGCATATGTCAAGTGCCTGATAACTTCGAGGCATTCTTGTACTTCAATGGCACTTCAACCTTTCAAGGAGGTAGTGCTATTATCATAATCATGCTCCCCTCTAAGGAGATCCAACCCTTTGCATACTATTTCACATTCCCATGTCCCAACAACATGGCATAGTATGAGGGTCTCCTTTGGGGTATCTTAGTAGCTTGTGACCTAGGAATATAAAACATGGCAATCTGAGGTGACTCACAATTGGTTGTCAACCAAGTCATAGAGGTTTTCGCTTGTAAAGCCCAATACTTGAAACTTGTTTGTAACCTGGCGAAGCACTTCCTTAAACAATTTGCAACTACTGATGTTTAGCATATCCCCTGTAATGAAAATGCCATTGCTGATGCATTAGCTACATTAGCCTTAAGCATTTCACTTGAAATGTTTCATGCATTGCCCATCATGATTTCGAATTGCACTATGCCTATCATGCAAACAACCAACATTGCATCTATAGCCATAGTAAGCATAACCCACGTAGTAGAGTGGTACGAAGACATCAAATCGTACCTTCTATAGGGTGAACCTATGTAACATCTGACCATTGCCCAAAAGGATGCAGTGCGAAAGTGATCATGGTAGTACATCATCGTGGGTGATAGCACCTTGTGTCATAGATCCTATGATGGCATATAGTTAGCATGCATTAGTGATAACAAAGCATAGATAATGATTGAACAAGTCCACAAGGGACTCTGCAGAGGCCACATGGCACCTAGGGCAATGACAACAAAGATCAGATGCTTAGGCTACTACTGGCCTTATATGGATCATGACTTCATCTCTAAGGCCAAGACATGTGACACATGTCAACAACATGGTAACTTAATGCATGTGCCACCCACTGAGCTGCATACAATGTAGATCATGTGGCCATTCCAACATTGGATTTGTACATCATAGGACTAACAACACCTACATCCTACATAGGGCATAGCTTCATCATAACCACCACTGAGTACTTTACGAAGTGGGTTGAAGCCATTTTCCTTAAGAAGAATACATTGCAGTAGGTTTGCAAATTCATACTTGACAACATAGTATCTAGTTTTGGTTTACCTATTACCATAGTCAAAGACAATAGGCCATAGTTTAGCAATGTTGAGACCAAATCCTTTTGCAAATGCCTTAGAATCAAACAATCCTTTTTGTCACCCTACTACTTGGAGGCAAATGGCCAAGTGGAGGTCATAAACAAGGTCATTGTTAATATTTTAAAGAAGATGCTTAGCAGTAGCAAATGGTAATGGCATGAGTAGCTGATCTGCACAATTTAGGCCTATTGCACAACATGAAGAACTATAATAGGTAAGATGCCATATAGTTTAGTTTATAGGCCTGAAGCCATCTTGCCTCTTGAATTGTAGGTCCCATTGCTTCGTGTAATCCTCTCAAGCTTCATCAACAAGGCTAAAAACGATGAGTTTAGAATCATGGATCTTGACTTGATAGAGGAGGAGCACAGGAAAATTCTTTGTCAAATCAAGTGGTACCAAAAAATGCAATGGTAAAAACACCATCATAATTAGCATTAATTCCTAATTAAGAAAGGGGACTTAGTCCTCAAGGCCAATCCACTAACAAATTCTCAGCTAACTAGGAAGGGAATTTCTTGGTCATTAATGCTTGTGACAATGGAGCATTCAAGCTTGCTAACCATAATGACAATGAATTTGCCAATCTAAGAAACCACTCATATTTGAAGCCATACTAGGCATAGCACATAATGCCTCATCAACAACAAAGCAAGGTAAGTAATAGTCTGCTATGACTATAAATTGGCACAAATAGTCCACTGTGACTATAAACTAGCATAGATAGTCCACTATGACTATAAACTGGCATAGCATATTTGTGAGGACATTAAAATGACATCCACATCTAACATTCACTATGATGCTAAGTTGACATAGGACATTTGCTATGACATTAAACTGACATAGCATGTTTTCCATGACGTGAAACTAGCACAACATGCCTACCATGACATGAAATTGGCACAACATCCACCATATTCCATGACATTAAACTAGCGCACAATAATATGATAGGATGATAAACTAGCACATCATGATCTACTAGGACCTTAAACTAGGCCCACGGTTTGCTAGGACCCTAAACTACCACAACATACTATCTACTAGGACATTAAATTGGGTTCACAGTTTAACACACATAGTTTTATGGACAAGAAAGTGATAATACTTTCAACTCCACACCATTTGCCTACATCTGGTGGGTGAGGTGGTGACTTTACTACTCTAGAATGAATTTACTATCATCAGAAGAACCCTCTAGAATTCTTCAACATCACCACCCTTGGCATTTTTTTGATCCTCCAGAAATGCCCTTGGACATTTTGCTAACCTTCTGGAGCTTCTACCATAGTCACTAGTGCTAACAACCCTAGGTTGCATCAACAACATTACTGAACTTTTGTATTTCATTATTTCTTGGAGATCTCATGGTTGGCACAACCCTTTAGAAAAGTGGTAGCATTAGGGCATGTCATCTCACCTACTCTATCAAGCTCTTGTCATTGCTTAAGTACTTGTCTCTACTGTGGTTGATGAAGCTTTTGCAGCTTTCTCACTCTAGCACTTGCACTAGTTTTCCTGCACTAGTGCTACAAGCTCTTGGAACTGGTCCAACACTTATAGCACTTGTAGCACCCTTGCATCCAACAATTTACTCTCATCTCATGTTGTGTGGTTGTTTTCTTGTTTTCTCTAAGTTATGTTTATAGGACGAAGCCTCATAGGCGGTCATGTAGAGACACAACTCATTGTAGTAGCAAGTCACCACATTGCTCTGATGTACATAATCGGACTAGCTAAGCTACTTAAGAGTGCATATCCTTATTACCCCATTATAGCCTACTTGCATCTACTCATTTACTTTGCATTTCCCTACGTTCTCTTGCATCATTGAGCTGGCAACCCTTTCAATGTATATGAAACCCTCTTTATGTCAATTGTATAATCCATAGCAGATGTAACACAACTCATTCTATGGGGAGCCTTTGTGAGCTAGTCAAAGGCCAAGAAAATTTTACATAACTCATTCTAGGGAGGAAACACTATCCTATATATGTGACATGATTCTACTAAAGCAAAGCTTGTGAGGTGGCACGTAGCCCACTTGATGAAAAGCATCTCGCGACTAGCATCTTGCAAGGTGCAGAACCCAACGTAGGTTTTTCACATCCATAAAAGAGAAAAAAAATAAAAATAAAATAAAAATAAAAAGAAAAAATAGTAAAAGCAAAGAAAAATGGGGCAAAACATGTCCCCAGGAAAAATTAGCAAAGCTACAATTTCACAATCGGTCCAACCCTAAATTTGCATTGGCCTTCTCATAAGCATTCCAAGGAGAAGTCACACCTTTAGGGGCAAGCTATTCTGACACCATGGATGCTAACTATCTCATAAGCATTCTGACAAGGAGTCATTATTTTGGTGACAATCCATCCTTGGTGTTGTATCTTTTTGTTTCATACCATTTTCATTTCATTCCACTGTTATCCCCTAGCATATTCCCTACATCATTATCTCCAAATATACCATTTTCCTTAGCACTTTTGAGCATGGCAATGTGATCTTTGGTTAGGTATTGATGAGCAATGTTGGTGCTAGGCTTGCTATGGTGTTTTATGTTCTTTGTCGACATCTCTTGGGCCACTCCTTTAGATGTTAACAAAGAGGGACCAATGAAACACCACCAAATTTGGGCTCTTAGGTCTCAACTGAAAATTTGTCTAAGTGTCAGAACTTGGTAATTTTTTTTAAGTGTTGAGACTATGCTCTTCACTACTAGGACTATACTTCAAAGTGTAGTTGATACAAATAGTCTAGATTTGTAATATTTTTATATATGTCGACAGCAGTTGTAGAATTTTCTAAGTGTTGGACTACGCTCTCCCTATCAGGACTACGCTCTAAAGTGTAGCTAGTGTATTCTACACAAGAATTTCCAATTTTGTAGATTTTCCTAAGTATCAATGTTAAAGCTATCAGGCTTGGTTGACATGGAAGAAATAGTTTGGTAGATTTCCTAACTTCTAAGGCTACACTTCCTACTATGCTTTAGAGTGTAGTCAATGTAGTTTGCATGAAAACATTAAGTTTTACTAGATTTTTCCAAGTGTCAAGGCTATGCTCTCATCTTTGGGTCTACACTCTCGAGTGTAGTTAGTGTAGTTATGTAAAAATAACTCTAGAAGCCTCTAGAACTCAGCACCAGCTTGCATCTCAACTTCAACATTCCTTCGACAAGCAAGATCAACAATTGTATTTCATTTGCACCCCCCATTTTTCCCAAATTGTACTTATGCTCAATACCACTTGAGAGAGTGGATAACATAGTCCTGGAGTGTAGTCTTCAAAACTGCACTATTGTGCATTATTTTTAGGTACATTGTAGTCTGCCTGACATTTGCATTCATAGCCTTGGCAACACAGTCATCGTCTGGCATTGTCATAGGGTCTATTAGAGCACACTAGGAAAACATTGTTTGCTTCAATAGGAGCGTAGTTGAGGCTAGTGTAGTCCCAACTACCCCTCTATCACGTGGCATCCAATCCACAATTCACGCTAATACGAAGCCTATAAATATCCTAGTGCCTCATGTTTTAGGGTGTTTGCAAGTTGAAAGTAAAGTTGACATTTGAAGAAACTGATTGGCATTTTAGCACTTAGCAAACTTAGAGTGCATTTGGCATTCTTGGGCAGACACCATTACATATCATCACAGCACCATTGTACATTACCCAACACACCGTCAACCATTGTGGCTTGTAGGACACTATGAGAGCTAACCCAGTAGGCTCAAACTTCATAGTGGATGTTAGTTTTCATGGCCTAGAGACCTTGAGACTATGACTACACTCACCTACTACTTCTATCTATACACTACGTACTTTCTCAACTCTCTTTGTAGTTAACTATGCTCCTCCATTTGGGGTGGTTCTGCTTTCTCTCTCACTTGAACCTTGCACATCTCTAGCATTTTCTCTTGCATTTTAGCATTCTACTCGTATTTTCACAATCTTGCATAAATTCACACATTTGCATCCTTCTTTTGCATTATGACCCTTGACTACACTCACCTCCATGGGCACCACAGACATTATGAACACTATGCAAATCCTTAATGTTTATTTTGTTGTAACACTTGTAAGTCCCAGTTTGATCGACAAGACCATTTTGGGTACCACACCTCTATTTCTAGCAGGCCCTCATGCAAAAGTGAGGTCAAGGTTATGCAATTGCAAACCTCTTAGTGTACTATTCCAACCTTTGACATTTTTAGTTGCTACATTGTTCTTCACACATATTTTGAGTACTTGCTCAAGATGGTCCAAGACTTGCTCAAATGTAGCTCCATAAGTGGAGAAGCCATCCATGAAGACTTCCATCCCACAACCAATCTATTGCTAAAAAATACTAAAAGCTAGGCATTAGAATGTAGTAGGGACATTGCATAGACCAAAAGGCATCTTGTGATATGTAAAGGTCCCTTAGGAACTTATGAATCTTGTTTTGGCTTGGTCCTCTAGAGCGATCTAGATTTGGTTATAGCCACTATAATCATTCAAAAAATTGTAATAGTAATGCCTAGATATGGTGTCCAATACCTGATCAACAAATGATAATGGAAAATTATCCTTAAATGTTGCCATATTCAACAGTTGAAAATCGATGCAAACCTACCACTTGCCACCTTTCTTTGAAACAATAACAAGTGGGTTGACCCACTTGCTATCCACAATGCAGTAGATGAACCATTCCTTAAGGATTTTCTTAATCTTCTCTTTGATGATTTGCTTCAATTTTGGGTTCACTTACCATTGTTAATGCATCTTTGGCTTCATGGCTATATCAGTGTAGATATGATGTTGGCATATCCTAGGATCAATCCTTGTGAGTTTAGGATATGCCCAAGCAAAGACTATTGACCATTTTTCAACCACAGTTAATAACATTTTCTTTTGTTTCAAAGCAGGATTTGCATTAATTATTACTAGCTTTCCATTTTTCAAGAATGCATATTCCATGCTAGCAAGTAGAGTTTTTAACTCAAGGGGCTCTTGTTTAAAATTTTCAAGAATTTCTAATTCTTCCCAATAGGTATCATCATTTGCATTATCAAAGAGTTGGTGATGAACTCACTTGAGTTCATCCATGCCTATGACATAAGTGCATGTCAGGCTCTCGGTAGGTTCCATGCACATTGTGCTACTTTTAGGATTAGTGGGCAACCACTAGGTGCCCTCTTGTTTTGTACTTGCTACATACAGACACCTTTGAATATTTTGTTGATGTGCACACTACTTGCATGTGGAAATAGACACTCATTTCATAGACCAGAGTTTCTACACGTAATTGCACTTGGTATCGCTATATCAAATGCATGGAACTTACTACTTCTTAATCTTTCCAAAGGCATTTTCCTTAGATATCTCTAGGGAAAGATCTCTAATGCCCACTCTTGCATCAATAATTCTTAGCCATGTCCTTCCCATAATGATTTGGAAGTTCCCCTAACAATTCTCAACCTTGACCACTAGGAAATTAGCAGGATAAGATCACCCATAGACAGTGATCACAATGTTTTCCACTAGTCCTAATGAAATAGTAATGGATAGGTCTGCCAAATGTAATTAGATATTACTCTTCTTGAGAGGTGGTAGGTTCCATGTAGTATGCATCTCAAGAGAAATAAAGTTCACATTGAAGCCTAAATCAAGAAGAGCTTTACATGGTTCATTCCTAGCAATCTGCAAATAGATAAGGGGAATCTTAGGATTAGCTAATTTCCTAGGAAGGTTTCAAGCCCAGATCCAATCAGATATGGCATGAGTGAGCATAATAGTATGAATTTTGGATGGTATTTGGTTTGAGGGGGACTTGAAGGGATTAGATGCAAAGGGGGATGGAGAAGGAGGGTTGCCAATCGTAGGTATATGTGAGGGTTTGGATGGGCCACTGGGTCAGAAAAAAGGTCTTTTTTGTGATCTAGTATCTAAACCACTTGGTTGATGAACCAGTTATAGATTGGTAGCCTTGGTAGCATTGCATTGCTATTGTTGGGCTAGAAGTTCATCCTAGATGGCTGGAGTAAGCAGTATTTGCATTGAGGATGGAGGAATAGGAGGAGGATAACGATAGAATGTGGTATCCATTCTGAAATGTGGAGAATGAGTTCTATAGTATTTTGAAGGGTATTAGTGATGTTGGAAAGGTGAAACATAACTTGAAGGGTCATGTGGAGATAGGAGTTGGTAAACTTAATACCCATATGGATCTGGTTGTCTATAAGGATATTGCTACCTTGGTGGTGGTAGCATCCATGACTGTGGGTGTTGCCATTGTTGATATTACTCATATGTTTGTGGTGAAGTTCCACTTGGATAATATTTTTGTTACTAATGAAACTACCTAGAATTGCCTTGACGATAAGGCAATCGTTTAGGTGTTTTTCTTTTTGCTAGTTGTGGGTTTAGAGCATATAGCTCAAACTCTTGTAAGTGTGACATGATGGGGAAAAATCCCTTAGGATGTTCATATTGGTAGATGTCACACCCACCATCATCATCTCATTTAGTTTCTGTAACTTTCTCTATTGTAGCAATATTGCCCTTACCCTTTGATTAGCATGTTTAGCTTCCTTTTTCCTTCTACAAGCATTATCACTACTTTGTTTTTTGGATTATTCAGCAATTTTTAGAATAGCTTGAAATTTGTTATCTATAAAGTTCCATAGCTGATATACCTTAGAGAAAAATCCAAAGATATATTTTTGAATCATTAAGATTTTCGGGTTCACCACCTCATAAAGTCATGATTCCTCTTCATTGTCAAAAAATCAAACCTCCCTCTTGCAAGTGGAAGGATCTCAATTATATTCTTATGAACTTTTGTGTTTCCTAAGCTCTCCTTCCTCTTTTGCTACTTTCTTGATCAACCTTTGGATCTGATGGGCTCTTAACTCTGACAATTGACTTTGGGCATAAACTCCAAGAGTTCTCTATGTTTTTGATTGAAGCCAATCTATGATATTTCAAAGTTGCTCATGTTAAGAATAACCATGGTCAGGAAATCTATGCAATAGAGAATAGTATTGATCCATGGTGGTATCCAAGGGTTCATGCATCCCTTGTTTCCATCCTTGGATTTGCCTCTTCAAGTTG
Organism: Gnetum montanum; assembly: GCA_015680685.1. Classification (NCBI taxonomy): domain Eukaryota; kingdom Viridiplantae; phylum Streptophyta; class Gnetopsida; order Gnetales; family Gnetaceae; genus Gnetum; species Gnetum montanum. The sequence continues at coordinate 104,911 of MNCI01013980.1, forward strand.
GACACTTGGGAGTAGATTTGATATTTTTCATTGAACAATTTGAGTATTGTACTCCACCATAGGATCAATTTTAGTTCTAAGAACTGGTACCAACTTTATACTTCTTTAATGAGTGTTGTAAAAACAACTTAAGCTTTTGTTAGTCATTTTCTATATTTTTCAAGGCACAAGCATTGTGGAAAGCTTGAAGATGATTCTGAAAATTTGAGTTATATGCCCCCTTGAACCTAGGGATATTGTTCATGTCTAGCCTCTTAATGTAATTGTCCTTTACGTGCCTTGTAGGAATTCTCACTACCTTTATGATGTTTAGCATGCTTTGGGTAGTGAGCAAAGTCTCATCAAGGCCATGATTCTAGTGCCTACAATTCCCTCTACTACCCCTTCATTCATGGTGATGCACCTCTCTTAAATGCCTACACCCTAGGTCTTGACTTACTTGGTAGTCCCTATGATCATCTTTGTCCTGTCAGTTATCTCAATCACAATTGTATCCCTTATAGTTGTGTTTAGAGCCAGAAGAGGAAGAAGATGACAACGAAGATAAAGAGGAAAGAGGACTAGCACCATCATAGTGCCTGCAACTTCCTCTTCAGTGGTTGTGGCCATGATCATGATCATGTTGCTTGCCCACATCCCTACCATGACTCTCCTCCTTGGATCCCCCTTTGTTATGGGATTTGTTCTTGCCAAAACTAGTATTATGGATTGTGGACTACAAGTTCTAGTTTTGACCTCCTTCACCAAATTTCAAGAGAGGAGTCTCTTTGAATGGAAAACCCCCAGAGAAGGGTTCTTCACCGTCTTTTTGGTACATCGAGAATGGGAAATCATTGGATCACTTTCCATTCATAGATTCATAACACTACTCTAGCTATTGATCCCTCAGGCATTGTGCATTGGTAGGATTACAATCGCTAGCATCACTCTCCTCTAGAACATATTTAGCATGAAGCCATTGGATGCCCAATTGCATAAGAGTTCGGTGAAGCATCGTAGGAATGGATTGATTAGGTGGCAACACAATTATGCCCTCCATGTCTCACCAATACAATAGTTCATCCTAGTGTAAAATGAAGGTGAAATTAAATACATACTCATCAAGATGAGCATAGACCATTCTTTATTGTTAGGGCACCTATTGATTTTCTTTGTTAGACTTGGATGGAGAATCGCTCCCATGAGAAGAAGATATCTTATATTCGTAGATAAGAAATTTAGTATGCTTTCATAAAATTGTTTTAGTTATTTTAATGTATGATATGAATTTAGGGTTTGTTCCAACAATCTTGAATAATTTTTTACTAAGTCCTAGATAGTGCATGTAATAAATAAAAGGTACTTGGTAATAGTGCCAATGATAAGTGGTGAGGTATCTCCACGCCCAACCATATGAATAACAATAGTTCACATGTGATTTAGTCAAATTCCACAGACCTTAAGTTCTTAAGTATACTAGTTTTAGGACATGAAATCTAATCATAATAATCGTTGTCTTCCCAACTATACTTGTGGAGCTTAGTTGTATGGTTAAGTGTAATTAAGGTAGATGATTTTTATTATTTTATATTTTATTCATCTACGATTAACAACAAGTTGAAACTCAATTTATAAACCAATTTAACTAATCTAATTGCTAATTAATATCTAACTATCCTAACATAAGTATCTTGTCCCACTTTCCATGCACATCCTGAACACAAATAAAAATGCTAGGTTACCAAACATTAATCATTACTTAGATTACCAAGCATCATGCACATGCTCAAAGTGGTTGTACTTATGTGCTTAGTTGATTGGTAATTAATCTAGTTAGCTTAATTTAGCTTAAGTACTTAGAAGCATTAAATAAAATTGTGCAAAACATTAAATGTATGAATAAAATATTTGAGCTAGTCAAGGTGGTGTAAGGTTTATTAGAAGTCTCGTCTTTACTACCACACACAGTGTTGTGCTTAGGTACAATAATGTTTGAATAAAGATTCATACACTCAAAGACTCTTGCTGCGAGCACTTTGCAAAATATTCTAACTTTAGAGAAAAGAAACTACAAGAGCTCTGCTATGCTATGACAATACTTATTGCCCAAATCATGTGTTCAAGCACTATATTTATTGGTCAACATACATCTTGTGATATTAGATATTCGACATCACTTTTTGAGCCATGATATTTGGTATTTGATATTAGAGCTCTTATATCGAATAAAATACAGTTCATCACTATGTTACACAAAATCATAAGTTATGATTATTCAAAAAATGAGATGAAATGGCTTGAAAAGGGATTGTAGAAATGGGGATGTGAGCTCTCTTACTTTAGGCATAATGAATTCTTGTGTTTTATTAGTGGTTAGGGTAATCATTAGTTTTTTTTTTTCCAAGATTCAAACCAAGTCTAGATCACATTCCAGTGATATCGCATCATTTCATCTCTTGGAATCACAATTATAAGACTATCAATGTTACAAAGAGTATTGTCACTTGACATATTATCCAAGGGAGGAGCTTATTCATGGCACTTTATTTTTATTTTTTTATTTCTAAGAGGTAGCCTACCTTTAGGCATGGGTAACATGTCTTTTCACTAGGATCCCTAGAAACTTATTTTGTGGTCTTTTCTTTATTATTTATGTCAACCTTTTTAAGGTAGCACTTATTTTACTCTTACTCAAATTTTTTTTAGATTTAAAGGGATATGATACAACCTTAGTAACATGATAGAAATTTACAATAATAATCCAAAAGAAATCCAGAGGTCCCTTGATGTCACACCCTTTTCATTCCCCTTTGGTTCTTCACCTTTTTGTCTAGGCATAATAATCACAAGTTTATTCTTAGTTTCATGATAAAAAGGATATCATTATGGTCATGGTAAGAACCTTTTATTAATGGAATGGATGGATGGATGATATGGGCTCACTATGTAAATAATCAATCTCTAATGACTTAATTTCATAGAGAAATTTTCACCTTATTGGGCTACATCTTGGCTTTGTTTAAATGTGTTTTATTAATGATTAAAAATTATTTACAAAGGGTTTGAAACAAAGTATAAAAGAAATGGGAAAGATGATTAAAATTAGGAAAAAGTATAAAGAATGAAAACTATTAAAGAAATGAAAAGTATTAAAAAATGTAAAAATTTGAAGAAATGAGAAAGCATAAAAGAATGAGAAAAATGTAAAAGAATGTGAAAAATGAAAAGAATTGTAAAACAAAGAAAATAGAAAAATCAGTGAAGTACTTATGACTGTAAATGGACACCTCCATGACTATTATGAAGATCAGGGAAATGGAAGATAAAACAAGTGGAAGACTAGTGAGTAGGTTTGGTAGATTTCTTGGAGTACTCATAGTATGGTTTAACTTGTTTGATATTGACAAGGATAAGCTTATGTGGGCTAGATGGGTGATGAATATGTAATGCACCAGATGGATAAGTGGCATGTACTATGTAAGGTTCCTTCCAAAGTGTTTGAAATTTAGCCTTTTGGGATAAATGACTAGGATTGTAATAGAGGACCTTGTCACCTGGTTATATGATTATATTTCTTATCTACGAATTATGCCTAAGTTTCAAATAATTCTTATGGACTTTACTACCCATAAGTGCTAGTTTTCTATTTTCATCTAAAAGATTTAGATTCATTAGACATTCATTTTGTGCTAGACTCAAATCAAGGTTAAGTTCACTAGTACTAGCTAAAGTGTGAAGCTCTACTTGGATTGGAAGTGTTCGTTACTTTTCATAAACTAACTCATATGGGCTATACCCTATAGGTAATTTTCAAGATGTTCTATAGGCCCATAGAGCATAGTTTAATTTCATACTCTAATCATATCTAAACCTACTAACCATCCTAGTAAGTATTCTAGTAATTTCTCAGTTAGTCACTTAAGCTTGACAATTTGCTTGGGTATGATATGGTGTTATTATTTTATGGTTGACCCCAAGTTGTTGCATGAGTTTCTTAAAGGTAGCATTTGTAAAGTGGATTTCATTATGTAATATTAGCATTCTAAGTACTTCAAATCAATTCACCACATGTTGGAAAAACTTGATAGTTGGTTTTGTTATACAATCTTTTAGTGCTGCTACCTTTGTCCAGTTTGTGTAGTAATCCATAGTCACAACAATGTATGCTTTTCTATTTGACATTAGTTGAATGGGCCCCATAAAATTAATTACCTAAATATCAAAAGGTTCTAGTGGTTGTATTCTATGTTGTGGCACTTCATGTCTAACTATAATTCTCCATCTTTTTGGCAATGTTCACATGATTGGGAAAAAATATTTGCATCTCTGAATAGAGTAGGCCAGAAGTAGCCTACCATTAGTAATTTAAGTGCTATCCTATGCCCTACATAGTGGCCACCACATGGACCTTCATGTATGCCTTGTAATACCCTTTACAAATTGTGATTAGGCATACACCATCTAAGAACCTTGTCTGTACAAATTTTGTATAGGTTACCATTGATTTCCATGTATTGTATACCTTTGTAAAGGAATTTCTCTCAGTATTTTCTATTCCATTCCATAGGAAGCTCTTGTATGGTGAGGTCCGTCAGGTACTCTATAGTCCATGGCTATTGTGTTGAACTTACAGCCTTTGCTATTTTGGTGAAGAGGTCCTCATTGGGAAATTGGTTTGATAAGGGCTCTACTCAATTGTTTGTATCCCATTTCAACCTTGATAATTTATAAGCTAAAACATTTTCTATCCCTTTTTTATCAATCATTGTGATGTCAAACTCTTAAAGAAACACAAGCAATCTTATCAGTCTAGGACTAACCATTGGCTTATTCATTGAAAATTAGATGGCACTATGATCTGTGTCAACATAAATCTGGTAACCAAGCACATAATGTCCAAATTTTTCAAGTGCATACACCACAGCCATAAGCTCCTTTTCAATTATGATGTAGTTTAATTGTAGTCTAGTGATGCCCCTGCTAGCACTGTGTATGTAGCACAATTTCTTTTGATCATCAAGTTGTGTTAGTATTATGCCAAGTGCATAGTTGGAGGCATCAATCATGATATGAAAAGGCCTTGACCAATCTAGGGCTTGGAGGATTAGTTTTTTAGCTAACTTCTATTTCAAAATTTTGGATGTCTTTCCACATGACTTAGTCCACTCAAAAGATACATCCTTCTTTGTGAGTTCTACTAATGGTTTGGCTATTTTTAAGAAGTTTTCAATAAATATTTTGTAGTATTCCATATGGCCCAAAAAGAATCTTACATCTTTTACTGTTTGCAGTCTTTGAGTGATATTTTGGATGACTCTGATTTTTTCAGGATCTACCTCTATATCCTTTTGGAAGATTTTGTGTCCTAGTACTATGGTTTCCTAGACCATAAGATGGCTCTTTTGTCAATTGATCTTCAGATTAGTTTGAACACATCTTTTGAGTACTTGCTTCAGTTGATCCAAGACTTGTTGTGAATCTAACCTATATGTGAAGAAATCATCTATGGAAACTTCAATACCATTTCCTATATGTTTTTGGAAGATGCTTAAAACCAATATTTAGAAGGTTGATGGTGCATTACATACAATAAAAGGCATCTATTTGTAAGGAAATGTTCCCCATGGATTGGTGCATGTTATTTTCTCTTCGTCCTCTGGTAAATGTGGTTTTCTCTTGGTCCTTTAGTGCATGTAGATTTGATTGTATCGACTATACCCATTAAGAAAATTGTAATACTCATGGCCTAAAATTGTGTCTAGGACTTGATCAACAAAGGGCAATGGGAAATGATCCTTAAACATAACTAAGTTCAACAACTAGAAGTTAATGTAGACACATGATTTGCCTCCCTTCCTTAGAATTATCACTAAATAGCTTACCTATTCACTATCCATAATTGGATAAATGAATCCTACCTTTAGTAACTTTTCCAATTCTTTCTTTACTATCTTAATGAGTTTAGGATTAAGTCTTCATTGAGGTTGACGTTTTCGTTTGACTGCAGGATTATTGTAGATCTGATGTTGGCAAATTCATGGGTCAATTCTTCTGATCTCATCATAAGACCACGCAAATGCTGTGGGCCATCTATTGAGAACTTCTAATAGTTTTTCTTTTTGTTCATTATCTTGGTTAGCATTGATAATTACCAGCTTGTTGTTAATCAAAAATGCATATTCTAATGTTGCTCGTAGGGCCTTCAATTCTAGTAGTTTTGATTCCATTGTGTCTAGTATTTCCAAGTGTCCCTAGTCTATTTCTTTCTTCTAATTATTCTAAGGGTAAGAGTGGCTTTTCCTTAATTATTCCAGCTTTTCTATTTCTACCACGTAGGTACTAATGATCTATTCCTCTAGTTCCATGTACTTATCAAGTAGGGTTGCTTCATTGGTAATCAGCCACTGGGTGCCTTCTTGTTGGGTGGTTGCTGCATACAGGTACTTTTGTACACAACTTGTTTCTATGCATTAATTGCATGCCTTAGTCCCTTTTTGTTTAATGGCCTAAATTCTTTGCATACAATTGCACCCATGATCAGTATATGTGATACATGAAACCCTTCATTTGTGAATGATTTCGGCTTCATCTTCCTTAGAAATTTCCAAGGTTAAACCATGAATTCCAAGCATAGCATCCATTGCACTAAGCCAAGCTCTTCTCATGATAATTAAAAACTCTTCCTTGTTTTTCTTCACATGAATTACTTGAAAATAAATGGGATAGGACCAATCATTGATGGTGGTAATCACATCATCCACCTATCCAAGTGAAACTATGATTGACTGGTTTGTGATATCTAAATATATGTTACTTTTCTTTAGTGGTGGGAGGTTCTAGTCTTGGTACATGTCTTGAGATATCAAATTTACTTTAGACCTAGAATCTAATAGTGCTTTGCATGATTTTTTTCTCGCTATTTGGAGATAAATGAAGGGACTTCTTGGATTAGTTCTTTTTTATAAAAGAGCCCATGCCTTGATCCAATGGGTTACTATTTATGTGAGCATGACAATTGTGACATTTGGACTTGATGAAGCTGGAAGCTTAGTGCATTCAGAATGACTTGATGTCTACTGAGTCTTCTTTGGGCTTGTTCTAAAGAATTGTCATTTCTTGGATTAAGACTCATAAGAACCTTCCTTTCATGTGTATTAATTTCCCTTGTAGCACTTTTTGGCTGAGTTTGTAATGGTAAGTTCCCTTGCATAAAAGGAGGTGACATTGGTGGCATAGGATTAAAGTGTTAAGTAGCAGGTCTAACTATTGGTGGATGCACATATAAGTTGTAATTAGTTCTTGGTGGCATTGATATATTGTATTCTATTGAATAGTATTGTGAGGTTCAAACATTTGCATGATCAAGTGAGACTGGATGTTGGACATAGTATCCATAAGGATTAGGTTGTCTAAATGGATACCATTGGAGCAGCAGTGGCATGGTCCATGATTGCAATTGCTACCACTGCTAATAGTAGTGCTCCATCGACTATGGCAAGGCTTCACTAGGATAGCACATTGGTTGAGGTTGCTATTTGTAGTTACCTTGAGGATAAGATAACCGTTTGGACATTTTCTTTTGAACAAATCATGGGTTAAGTGCATTTGCCCTAGTTTCTTGCAAATGTACCATGACTAGACAACATCTCTTAAGATGTTCATATTGGCACATGGTGCAACCTTCATCATTTGTGGAGTTGGTCTCTGAGTACCCAGCTACTGAAGCAACTTTGTCAATTTATCCAAGTTCCTTCTTCTTCTTTTTGTCTCTACTCTGTTGAGTGCTTATTGTACTTTCACCTTCATGATCTTTAGTGCTATTGTACATCATTCATCTACTGAATCTCACATTTTCACTACTTGTGCTGCTACAACGACAATAGATTTTTGTATTGGTAGTATCTCTTTCTTGATGACTTGATCCAAGGTTTCTTTCTCTTGGGTATCACATACTGGTGCATCTCTTTTCCAAATTGATGGATCTTAATTATATTTTATACCTGATTCCCTTTTTTTTGAGTTCTCCTTCTTCTTTTTCCACTTGATTGATAAGTCTTTGAATCCAATGAATGGTTAATTCTAATAGGCATCCTTGGAAGTAAACCCCAAGGATCCCTCTTGTTTTGTTTCTCAGGTCCTCTATGATGTGTCTTAGTTGTTCCTTTCATGAAAATCTATGGCTTGAGAATCTATGTAACAGTGAATAATATTTATCCATTGTTGCATCAAGGGTCTTATAAGTCCCTTATTTCTATTTCTAGATTTTCTTTCTTAGGTTCGACACTCGTGAATATGCTTGATATTTGTCATTAAAAATTTCAAGCATGGTACTCTAGCGTCTGATGGATTCATGTTCTAGTTACCTATGCCAATTTTCTTCTTTCTTCACAAGTTTTCTAGGAAACAACTTCAATTTCTACCAATCACTCTCTATATATTGAAGGGCATAGGCATTTTGGTATGCTTGAAGGTGATGTTGAGGATCAGTGTTGTAACCTTCTTGAAATTAGGACATGTTATTCATATCTAGCTGTTTTATTCGGCTATCTCACACATGCTTGGTTGTATGTGGACTACTTCTTGAATGTTGATCATGTTTTAAGTTGGCATAAGGGGTTCATCATCATGATCAAGTTCTTAAGCTCTATTGTAGTGGTGACCCCTTCTATGCTCATGCCTCTCTTGATCCTCTCTTCTCTCTCCGTGTCTCCTTCTTTCATAGTCATCATCTTTTGAATCAGAATACCTTGAGTATCAATCATGATAATGATGAGCTCTTCTCTTTTTCCTATCAAAATCTCAGTAGTTGTGTTATCTCCTATCATAGTCCTTTGATGATCATGATGAAGTAATGGAGGTAGCAAGAGAATAGTGTTAGCTAGTTCTTCCTTCATGACTCTTGTGAGTTTCCTTATAGGACTTAGTAGGATTCCTTGGCCTAGAGTCTTGATTGTATCTTGAGTTAGTAGCCTCCCCCTTGTGTGGCGCTACCAAGGTAGAGTAAAGTTGGGGTTTGATAGGTTCTTCTAGTCTGATGATAGGTGTCTTTGATGGATCCTCATGGTTCTGGTGAAGTTGTTTCAAAATGAGCTAATCAACATCAAGCTTTTCTATAACAATAAATGTGTTAGTCTACTTTCCTTTGTTATGAACCTGCTTAATTTTCATAGCAACATCCCTCTTTATCTACTCCATTGTAGGTTCGTAGGGTCTGGTCATGTGTTGAGTCACATGATACCCTTCTTGAATTTGGTCCAAGTGCATTCCTCTTAGAGTAGTTTGTAGGATGTTTAGTGCTGCACGTTTGAGAGGCAGAACTATGTTATCTTACATACCTTTCCACCTCATTTGTTTGTTTTGATGGAATATGAAGGTGAAGTCTAGATGGTATGGATTAGTGTGAGCATGAGTAATACATGTTTACTTTGGCATTTCCTAGTCTTCTTCATCAGCAATTCTATCACTACTCCTTTTTGTTTTCTTGGAAGGTGATAGTTGATCATTATGTGAAGTTATGTTATTGTTTTTTGATGATTTATGTTAAGTGTTCTTTATATTAAGGTTTTGAAGATTAGAGTTAGGTTTTGATACAACAAACTTCGGAAAAGTAATTACGTAGTATAACATTGACTTATTCCCGGCAACGACACTAATGATCACTGGTGCAGTATCCAATACCCAACCATACGAGATACGAGTGTTGACGTGTAATCCCAATTGAACTCCATAGACAAGACAATGTGATTATATTAGTAATTGATTAGTATCCATAACCCTTTTCTTCCCACATGAATTAGTAAAATCAATGCATATGGTTTAACTCACAATGAGGTATATGATATTGATATTGTATTGGCCATTGTGCTCCTAATAAACATGAAGTGAATATAAAAGTTTCTAAATTTAAATAATAGTGAAACAAATCTAAACTAGTTTATGTGATGAGTAGTCGGTCCTAATCTTCTGGTCACACCTTGGACTTCATGTAACTACTACTGGGATTACCAAGTACCTTACTACTTGGTGTATCAAGTGATAGTACTACTCGATTACTAAGTAGTTACACTTACATGCTCGAGATCAGTCGTACTTATTTTGCTTAATGACATTAAAAGTAAATTGCAAGTAATTGTAAACATTAACTAAAACAGTAAACTAATGAGAAACAAAAAATAAAACTAAGTAATCGTAAACATTAACTAAAACTGTAAAACAGTAAACTAATTAGAAACAAAAAATAAAACTAAGTGTTGCTACAATGATGTAGAGTAATCTCAATCTTTATTGCCAATTATGCAATGCTTCCAAGTACATCACACTTGAATAGAGATTCCACTCAACTACAAAACATCACACTATGGGCACACATTCCTAAGTACTGAATTCAAGAAAAGAAATTGAAAAAGTTATGTTGCTAAAGTATCAAATCTATTGTAGATTCGTGTGCTAAAGTATTGCTTATATAGGTTGGCATGCACCCCATGATATCATTTATACGATAATGTATGATGACATTATCATTACATTGGCTCAAAATTTTTGGATTTATCAACCTCTAATGAACCAAGGTTCCTTTAATCTATACATGAGTGAACTCAAACCCTCAATAACTTCAAAATCAACCAAGGTTCCTTTGATCTATACATGAGTGAACTCAAACCCTCAATAACTTCAAAATCAACGAGTCTTTCACCAAAAGAGGAGATGTCCATTTGAAAGGTCTCACCCATGAGAGATTTACAAACTCGAAACTAGACAATATGCAACTAAAGCGTGCGTATAAAGTGTGGCTCGCATCCTGCAAAGTTTCGAGTTTTAGTTTCCTAACGTATTGGAAACTACGGTCGTACGATACAAAACGTTTTGTAGTTAGTCCTGCACATTGCGATGGGTGGGAGCCACAATACATCGAATTTCTTTTACAATTTTGAATTCGTTTCTCCTCGATATTCTCTGACGTGTGATTTTTCAAGCAATGTCAAAATAGAAATAGTCTTGCCGACTGCTATGCTGTCAAGGATAATCTTGAACTGTATCGTGCAATTCTCCGGAAACGCTAACCAAACGAAATTGCTATTCCCATCCACGACATTAACTGATCCAAGCCATATAAGGTTGCTGTCATCTGGTGCGCAGAGTCTATGCACGACTTTGAAAAGTTGTGGTTTCACCACGCGGGTTTTTGTTTTGCGGTTTGTGTGACTTTGAAAACGACATGCGGCTCTAACCGCATTAAAAAACTTGCATCTCATCGTGTTATTTAAAACTAAAAATGAAAAGAAAAAGTGAAAAAACATCATTATCGGATGAAACGTTAGCCAGGTGTTGATCGATTTGGAATTTCTAAGTTCGATGCCAGTGGCCAATGCAAGGACAAATATCGTTAAAAAAAATGTTTCATCTCGTGGTGAATTCGAGTAGATATCAGCGTCCTACCTACCCACAGACATGTCGAAGCTTCTGTCCAGAGAAGAAACGTGGGGCACTTCACTAATTTGCAAGTTAAAACGCGTGACCTTATTGACTGGTTGATTTTTTTCTCTATTTCCTGAAATACCTCCTCTGTTCCCCGTCTGGTGAAATCCAACCCTTCGCTTACCGATTTGAGTTTCCATGTACCAACAACATTCCGGTTTTTTCGCGTTGTTTCAGTCGTCGTGGTCGACGGGGAAGAAAGAAATTGGCGATGCATTGAATTTATTTAGACGTGTCCTGTCTTTTTCCTGGGATTGAATTTGGTTGTGGCTTTGTACCTAACAATTTCTAAGTTGGCTATTATGCAAGTGGCCAGAAAGCAACACATATTCTACACATGGCATAAACTCCATATGTCACAACAAAGAGCCGAAGAATTTATGGCAATGCTCTTGAAAGCAAATGCAGAAGGAAAGGCTTACGAAGATTGGAGTCCAAGACTAATCAAATCGTTCATTTTATAGGTTGTGTTAACGAAAAGTGAGAAAAAAAAAAGTATAGACTTAAAGTGCAATTTCAAACTCATTAGTAAAAAGAGATTGTTGATGTCAACATTGCCCATGCTAGGCATGGGCCATGACCAATAAATCTCAATTCTATGAAAATTAAGAATACTATGGGTTTTCCAACCATGTTTTGGGTAGTGTAGTTTATGAAAGGTTGTCTTAAATGTTAATTTTTTACCCTTAAATATGTATTTAAAAATTTAAAATATTAAAAACATTTAAGCATGGATGCCACACTTTTGTTTCAACTTTTTATGGATTCTTACCTAAACTGCATGAGCCTCCAAACACTTAAACCACTTAAAAATAGCAAAGCTTTTATGGGTTCAGCCACCCTCAACTATTTAACACCAAATTTACACATCCACAAGTATGTTACATTCAAACCAAAGGGTATTAAAATCAATAGTATGATATGTTTTATTTTAATTTTCAATAAAGAAAAATAAGTAAAAAGTGAAAATAAATAAGAAAGTTTTAGACACAGGAAATGAATATTTGCAACAGGTTTAATGTAAATTTTGTGGTTCAATCAAAACTTTTTTGACGCTCAGGTTATCTTTGAAATTCCAGGTACAGGTGCAAGTGGGCCCGGATGCTCCCACCGTCTACTAAGAAAAAACGGGCCCACGCACGTGGTCCCACCAGCAGGCTTTGCCTGTAAAATGTAGCAAAGAAAGCATCAGAGGAAGAGGAAAATGCTGGACACCAACATTCAGTTGCCAGCGTGGTGGCAATTGTAGCATTCTCAGCCATGCTGCTGCAGCCGTCGGCCGGTATCAACGACGAAAACGGGTTGGCTCAGATGGCCAGCAATGGCCTCTTCCGTTGATTCATCAGCTGGGACATGATCACCTTTTTCTGGTCCGTAATGGCCATGCTCTCAGGCCATCACCTGGACACCATTTCAGCTGCTAATTTTGGTTGTTAAAAACTACGGCAACATGGGCTGCTAATTTTGGTTGTTAATGACTGCATTAATTAGTAAGCAATGTGGGCCGCTAATTTTGGTTGGGTGCTTTAATAAAGAAAACCTTTCTTTGTGAACTTTTTAGAGAACAGTGCAGGGGAATAGAGGAGAATGGGGGGCTTTTCCATTCAGAGGTATTTTCAAGGTGGAAGGACAGGTAAGCTTGCATTGTTGATGCGCAAGCTCTGCTCTTGCAATTTTTAGCCAGATATGCTACCATTGTTTGGCACTGTCATTGTTGCTACTGTTGTTTCTTGCCAACTTTGTTGTTGCAACCTTTTTTTCTTCCGACCATTGTTACCTTGCAGATCTACTACTACAACACTGCAGATTGCAGATTGTGGTGGTGTTGTGTCATTTCCTATCCAATCTTGCTAATGTGCTGATCTAAGTGCTGGCTGCTGCCGCTACACTGTCACTACTATTGCTGCATAGTTGTAATTTGTTGCACTGTCCCAATGCTAATATTGCTACTGCTTGCACCATCAGCCATTTGCAACACGGGAGGATTGTGTGGGATTCGGATTGAAAATGGTAGCTATTGGTAGCATGTGAGGTTGTGACGGCCATTACAGGTAGCCAGTGACAGCAGTGAGATTTTCTCATTTGGAAACCTTGGAGACAATCAGAAACCAGAATAGGCTGTGCAGGTGCTTGAGTAGAAAGACCGTGAAGTTGTTGAGAATTAGAGGTGCCTACTTGTTAGAGGTGATGTGCTTTCACAAGCACAGGTAGACAAGGTCATAGTGTAGCCATCTATTTTTAGATTGCATCATTGTTTTATTTGAAGCTAATTCATTTTCCTTCAATATTTCTGCAATTGTTTGATTTCAATATCTCTACGACAGAGCACATCACTTGTTGTTAAATAGACATTGTGAATTAAAGCCCCTATTGGCATTTTAGGTTTTAAAATTTATAATTATTTTGAAGTTTTTACATGGGCTTGTTTTAGGATTGGATCATTTACTTTTCTTGCCAAGTCTAAATCCTAATGGGTCATTTTAAGTTTCTGCTTCAGAGTCATTAGTCTTTGTGAACATTCGTTTCTAAGTAGACATTTTTGATAAGATATTGCCTATATTTGGGGTTCTATACTTGTTAGAGTTTTAAAATTTATATTTAGTTTGTTTAATAAATAGTTATTTTACTGTTTTCTCATCAAGTTTTAAAATTTAAAATAGTTATTCAATTTAAATTTCTTTCCCAATTTTTTAGTTTGATTTACCTTTTTGAACATTACATTCCCTTTTCTAGTTTAGACTAACCTCAGGCTTTCATGCTCATATGAGAGGTGCCCTAGGCAATAGTCTTCCTAAATGAGTTCTTTTATGTGTTGATGTGTCCAAAATTTACACATCAATAGAGAGGAGATAACATTAGAGGTTGTAGTGGTTTATTCATGCTATAGATTTAGAAATTAGAGACTAGTAGAGGAAGTAGTGCAATTTATTAGATGTGACTAATAGCATTATTAGGGAAATTGGAAGGTAGTGCAAGAGTTTTTTTATTTTATTATTTGTCTACTTAGATTTTTCATTTCCATATGTTTTTCTAGTGCAATTGTAATATGTTTTCTTATTTTTTATATTTCTTATAGTTAGAATGTACTTTTTTAATGAAAAACAATAGAAAATGATGTAGAGATTATACTAATTTACCATCAACCTAAAAGTTAAGGATTTTTAGTGCATGTTGAGGGGTGGTTAACAACAAATCAGTCCATGAACATCTTCCCTCTTTTTCAAAAATAAATCTTAAGCTTGATGAAACTTTTTGAATTTGATTTAAAATAATAACATGAAGGCCTTATCCCCATTCTAACATGTGCTTTCTTGATTGAATTATTTTAATATTCTCTAATGTTCTTTCCCATCCAATTTAATTTGACCATAATCTTGCATATTTTGTCATTCGTAATTATTTTGCTACCTTGTAATATCAATATGCTTAGAACCAATATTGGCATTAAAATATTCTTTATACTCATCAATCTTTGCATTAATGTATTCTTACTTGGAATATTCTGTTGCATTGTAATATTACAATGGCTTCTAGCTTTTTTGGAAGAGTAAAGGTTGTGCTACTACCTTGAGTTTCCTGTGTAAATTTAAATGCATCGTTGTTAATTAAATAAGTTATGATAGAAATGTACTCATTTTCATGACATTTATTTACTTATGGTAGGGACTTAAGCTATGAACTAATCTCCTTCTTAGCGCTTCTCTGTTGCCCTGGCCTCTAATGTTTCCTTTCTTACCAAAGACGCTCGTCCTCTCTCCCTCTTACTTACTTCTTCTTCTTCTTGCCCTACTTCTTCCCCTCTTCTCTTTCTATAACCATTTTGGCTATTCAATTTCAATTTTCTTAACATTTGGCCATAAATGTGAGCACCACAGGTTAGAAAACCTTATCGATTAAGGAAAATAGAATAAATATTTATAAAAATTGGATTTAAAAGAAAATTTATATCCATAGAACCTATTGCATTTTCCTATTTTTTTCCTTTTTAAAATGTTGCTAAGTAATGATGTTTTAGATGTTTAGAACATGGGCAAAGAACATTAAATAATGAGCAAAGGTTGCTACATAACTATTTCAAGAAAGCTAGTAAAAATAAAGAGTAAAAAAGAAATGGGAAAAAATGATTGAAAATGGTAAGAAATAATTGCAAATAAATAGATGTCTACCTCTTCATAGGGGTAAATGTTAAAAAGAACTCATGTAACATACTCCATGTTGTTGGAACAAGGTTAGGATGATGATAATGATGATGATATTAGAGAAAAATTATAAAAAAATATAATGATGCTTTAAGTATGACTCAAACTAACAACCTCTTAACCAAGTTGACAATGAGCTAGCCACATGAGGTGCCTATCATTGACTTTGCAAAATAATTATCAAAAGGCTTGTTGAAACTTGAAAAAATGACTATAAGTACACCATAAGACATATTACTAACATGATACTTCCATAGTAAAATTTAAGTATCTTTAAATTGCATTTCATATCAATGGTCCTCCCATATAAGTATCACGTTTTGCATGTTGATGCTAATAGCTTTTCTTGATGAAATTTTTTTTCTACCTTGCATTGTGTGAATAAAATAAATGAGTAGTGTATTATCATTGTTATAAAATTATTTCATTCTATCATCTCTATCAAACAAAATCTAATAAAATCTTTTATTATCTTTAAGAGAGAAAGTATAGTTTATTAAATGTTTAAAACATGATATTGTTTCAAGGTTTTTCCATCTAAATGCCATCTCAAAATCTTGAAATTTAAGTAGCTACTTCTATTCTTATATAAATATAATCACTAAAGCCTTCTTTTGAGTTCCAATTCATCTATGTGTTCTCAACATCTTTTTTTCTTGATAGACTCTTAAGGATCTTCTCTTCAATCATTTTATTTTACAATTTTGTTTCTTAGCTTCAAATTTAAATATTTATGTTTAATATTCTATGTTTAAAACCACTTTCTCTTCTTACGAAACTATCCTTTCTCCATTATAACCTACTTTAGAAAGGTTTGCTCCAAGTGTTACAACCATCTTCTAGTAAACTTTAATAAATAGACCTATAAAAATGGCCTTTTGTGTGTGTGCAAGCCCCTGCTCAAGTGATCCAACTAAAAGTAGTTTCAATAAATTTCTTTTCAATTGTTTTTTACTTTAATCTTACATTTTTCTAGAGATTGTAATTAGCTTAAAGATTCAATATGTTTATATTAGTTGTAGCTATTACATTATTGCTTCACAAAGTGCATCAAGTCCTTCAAATGGAAAACATGAATAAATACTAAATCACCTACCACAAACTCCAAAGGCATCATCTTATGATTGGCACAAGAAACTTGACTATCCTATGCTACCTTCAATCACTACCAAATAATCTTAACCTACTCTATGATCTAGATGACCAAATTAGTACTAAGTTGTAAATAGTCCTCAATTGAACCCAACAAAAGAGGGGTTTTGCATGGTCTTATACATAATGCTTCATACACAGTCACATTTTTATTAACTTGGGAGCTGCTTGATGAACCATGAGATCGAGTTCGCGATATCAGAGCCTACCATGCGATGTTGGATACTCAATATCAAGACCTATCTCTTTGCCTATAAATAAAAGGTGGGTGTACTTGGTTTTGCAAGAGATAGTTAGACCCTTAGCCGAACTCTTGCCTTTTCTCCCTCTGAGAGTTAGAATTATTTCTATGTGCCCGCAGTAGGAGTCACAAAGTGAACGGTTCTTTATTCGAGCATTGTGTACTTGAGCACACTTTGTTTACGGTAATAAAGACACTTTATGATAAATCTTGCAGCATCCAGAATAGATTAATTAGTGTTAATTGATGTTATTAAATGCTTTCCCAGTTAAATAATGTCTTCTCTCACCATACACTTTCTTAAGTAAACACACACAGTACAATCACTTCGAGCATGCGGGTAATACTTGGTAACCTAGTAACGATTAGTGTTTGGTAATCCCAGTAGTGTTGCACTGGTTCAGGATGTGTATGACTAGTGAGAAAAAATGCTGGTGTTAGGATTACTTAAAACTTAGTTAATGAGTAGTTAAGTTAAATTAGTCACTTAGTTATCTCTCTCCTTCTCTATTAGCATAGAACATGAAAACATAAAATATATAAAAGTCATATGCCTCAATCTTACTTAACCATACAATCATGACATACAAGTAAGTTTGGGAAAACAACGATGAACCAATCCATTCTTGTTCCACAAAGGTGCATAAGCACTTAGTGCTTGGAATTCGACGGAATCATGCGTGAAACGCTCGTATTCGTATGGTTGAGCGTAGGGGTACGTTGTCGCTCATCATTGGTGTCATTACTGGGGACTTTGTTGTTTGTGCACTAACTAGAACTTAGGAAATCATTCACATCGTTGGAATGAACCCTAGGGTTGGTTGAGAAAATAATAAACAAGAACACGTTACACATTGAATACACAAGTATGTCTGCTTCTTCGTATGAAAGCGCTTCACTGCCTAGGTCTGAGACAGGAAACAATCAATGGTGTAATACACATGACGTTGATCCGCTAGTCCCTTAACAGTTTCGAGTAGTATATATTCATCTTGATGAGTATATACTAGACTTCACCTTTATCCTCTATCAAGATGAACAACTGCGTTGGGGAGACTTAGACAGTAACATAGTGTTACCTCCTGATCGTTTAGTCCCAAGCATGCTTCTTCATGCTCTCACATGAATTGGCATGTAGCACTTACATGTGAAATACATTGTGCAAGACCATGACTCGAGAGAATACCATCCCATGGAGGCACAACTTCAAAGGGACTTGCAACAATAGAGACATCATAAGTCCTTAAAGGGTAAGTGGTTCCAAGATGTCCCACATTTCTTAAGCGAAAATGAGGGTGGTGAAATTGCCTCAGGTAGTCGCCCACACAATGATGTTCCTCCCCTTGACTTTGGCCAAGGGGTTATGTATTAGAACCTTGATTCCACTATTCACCCAATTCGTCACACACTTTGGGAACAACTTGAAGCCTGAGGTGACCTTGGACTAGTTGATGCAAGTGAAGTAGGGCCAGTTAGAGTCCATGCAAAAATTCATTCAACATTAGAGTGCATTGCTTAACAAGAGTCATGAGCCTATCGCAGAAATGCACTTGCTTGCCATTTTGAAAGGTCTAGTGAATGACTTCATTAAGTCAAAACTATATTACCTTCCCCTACAGTCCTTAAGCCAAGCATTTGCTTAGACCAAGAGCATCTAAGATGCGGCAGAGGCCAACAAGAATTTGGCCTATATGGCTTACAAAACTTGCACATATAACAAAATGACAAAGACAAAGGCAAGTAAGAAACTACAACTATCACAATGGTGGTTGATGAGGCTAATCTAGCTAATGCCAAACCAATGGCCAAGCCACCCAAGGCATCGGCCAACAACTACAAGGTGGTTGGATCTAGCACAATGTTAAACAACCAACCTAGATCATTGATAACCATGGCACCAACTACCAGAAGGCCTAACTTCAAGTGCAAGGATCACTTGAAGTACACATTGCTGCCCATTAAGCGATTAGAGCTTTTGGACTAATTTCTTCACGTTGGATACATCTACTATAAGCAGGTGTTCAAGCACACTCACAAGTAGCATGATCAATATTATGAGCTCCTAAAAAATTCTTTAGGCACACTTCCTAATGAGCCTTTGGTCCCTAAGCATTTTAGGTTGGACTAGTTTTGCCAATATCACCAATTGTAAGGTCATGATACAGACTTTTGCATGGCTCTGTAGGATGATGTACAATGCATGATTGATAAGGGCAAGTTGGTCCTTAACACAACCAACCTAGTGCATCCACAAAACCAATCAATGGGGGGTTTATAAGGACCCTCTCAACGTAAGCGATACAAGGTACATTATCAATGCTATTAGTGTTAATGATGATTCAAAACTAGTGCATATGAGCTATTCATTGTTTGTGTGTCCTTTGGTGATACTAGATCCTCCTTGTCCTCAACCAGTTTGAGGACCCCCTTTGTTATCAGAGTACTACCTTGGGCATCTATAACAACCTTTGTGGTTGGGCCCTGCAGCACATTATAGTGACAATAGCCCAATCACCCTTCATTATAAGGATGCTGCAATGGGTGGAATCCCCACCTATTTGAAGTCTAGTGGTGGGTAATGCATCAGTCCTTATTCACCTAAGGCCCCATCCTATAGCCAACATGAACAAGCAACCAAGATGGTAACTTGGGAGGCCCAACGAGCACATTGCCAATCAAATGCTTAGGCAAAACTAGGAGCAAAGGGTACTAGGCCCACCAAAGCCTATCCCAGTATCTTCTATCCTAATGGCCCAGCTAACTAAAAAGGCCATAGCAACTAGCAACCAACAACAGAGCACTAAGGCTCCAAAGAAAACAAGGCAAGCAAAGCCAAAATCTCCTCCATGAGAGATTTGTCTCTTGGATTACATGGAGGAGATGAATGCCAACAACAAAGTAGTAGACAATGGTAAAGACTTCCTTAATGGATTGGCCCAGGTCAAGCAAGCTTTGAAATAGAAAAATACAATGTTAAGCTTGTATGACTTAATAATGACTTCCTCTACCCATTGTGAAGCATTAGTTCACATGTTGACCTCTATTCCTATTGCAAAGGACATCCCAACAAATGAGCAATCCATTCACATTGTGATGTTGCCTCCTCCCCTACAAGAATCTAGTTCAACACCCTTGCCATTTTGTGATGAGCCAATTAAGGTGGACCTTGAGAAGGGTCAAGTCATTATTGCATTAATGTTTATCACCATTTGTGTGGGGAAATGTAGAATTCGTAGGGTACAAGTTGATGACAGGGCAACAACTAATGGCATCTTGTACATAGTCATCAACAAACTTGGTCTTGTCAATCAAATCAAACCAACAAAGATGACATGCCTTAAATCCTTCAATGAATCACATGTTGTTGTAAGGGGAATGGTTATGATAGACTTTGTGGTAGGGGAGCAATTTCCCCATCACTACTAAATTCATAGTGATTGAGAAGATGCTAGGTTTCAACCTTATCATGGGTAGTCCCTAGTTAGCCTAGTTGCAAGCTATCTCCTCCCCTATTCATTAGCAAATCCACCTTTCATATGAAGGTGGGGAGGTTATTAGAGATGGTGACAACACAACCCCTGTGATTATTAGCAACATTGACACTAAACAAGGTTCAAAGGTGGAGTTCCCCAATGACATACCTCCCATGAAAGACAAAGGTGAAAAATGTAAGGTAGACTAACCTAAGGAGCCAACAAGAGCCTCTAGCTTTTTGGAGGAAGCTTGGTGGATAGAGAATTTCCCTTCGACATAGTTGATGAAGGTCAAGACGAGTACCACATTGTACCATCTAGACCCTACATGCGCCCTAACCCACACCAAATTAGGAAAAAACTATGCAACTAAGGCATCCCCTTGGTCCAATAGGTTGTACGTGCCTACTTGCCCCACTTTTGCATACTTTGCTTGTTCACATTTTTTTTGCATCTTATGTTAGCTTGGTTGTCCACATTTTTGCATTGCTTGCTTTATGATGCATTTATTTCTTATGTTCGTGCATTTTTGCTAAGTTTACATTTTTTCTTAGTTACTTTCAGTAGTTAGTTTATACATAAAAATAGTAAAACATGTAAAAATCATGAAATTCAAAAATTACAAAAACAATGGCCTGCCATGGCCTTAAACTAACACACCATGGCTCAAAAAGACCTTAAAGTATTTCATGACCTGCCAAGGCCTAAAACTCGTAATGTTTTTCCATTCAATGCATGGCCTGAAAACGCCTTAAACTATTGCATGGCCAGAAAATGCCTTAAACTATTGCATGGCCCACCATGACCTAAAACTATCACTGGGATCCAAAATGGTCTAAAATTATCAAAATGCTATTTATGCACATGGCCTAAAATGACCTAAAACTAGCAATTTCTATAGCCCAATCACATCAACTCATTGCATTTTTAGCATCAAACATAATAAATAAATGCAAAAATCTACACATCATACATGCCATATAGAAAAAAATGTTCATCACATCTCATAAAGCATGAATCATTAACATCATACATTGAGAAAAAAATACAAAATGCCGAATGATAGGGCTACATCAGGATCTACTTAACCAATGGTACAAGGTGGTGGTGGTGGTTCATCCTCATCCACTATGCCACTGGGGCTTGAAGCATTGCCTAGGACTTGTCAATAACAACAATAACAATTTGTAAGCAAGAGTGCAATATGCAATCTAACAAAGAAAGAATAAAAATGAAACAAAAAACTAACCTTAGAGGGTCCCATGTCAACCATGATTGGAGGTAGGCTATCAAGGGGCTCCTCCAAGTGGTAGAGGATTTTGGCCTCTAATAGCTACATCCAGTCCTCCTAGCTGAAGTCAACATTTGCAAGGGTCTTGTCTTCATCCATAGCAGTTCATGTGGGTGGCTACATAGAAAAAGTAATAGACAAAGTCTCCCTTTAAGGTGTGATAATCTCCCACTCTGGGAAACAACTAATCACTATGTGGCAAGTAAATATCTCAAAGGCTCGACTCTCGCCAATCACCTCAATGAACATCTCAAGATGGCAAGCCTTTATGAACTCTTCCTTGAGTTGTTGTAGATATGTGTCTTGCTCATGCTTATAATGGTGTTTGTGGTCTTTTTGAATATGCCCTAACTTGCACACCTTAGCCTTAAAATTTTTCTAATCCTGGCCCTTTCAGGTAAGTAGATCTATCTGTAGCCTCTACTCAATGATCTCTTGAGTGACCTCATTCTTTCCTTAGATGGCCAACTAGTACCTAGCATAGTCAATCTCTATAGTCTACCAAGTACTATCTCCTTGTGCTCAAGTTGATAAGAAATCATATTAGGACTAGAGATCCTTGACCTTCTTGCCCTGGCTTGTCACTCTCTCCTGAAGCTCATGCATGCATTTCTAAAGGTGCTCATTCAAGCACTTAGAGGTCCATAACACTTTTGCATAGAAAAGTACATACTTGCTAGTTTCCTTGTACATTCAATGGGGTACTTACTCTACTTTATGAGGGCACTTAGGGGTGGCATCCACCTTCACCACCTGGTTTGGATCCTAGTAGAGCTTAGAACCTATTGGTAGGCAACAAGTGAACCAATGATTAGTCATGTACTAAGCATAAAAATTGGTAAAGAAACGTAAGAAAAACAACAACATGCGTACTAAGCTCGGGATCCACCTACTATATGTGGTCTATCATATCATCAACAATGCCTTCCATGAAGATAAACTTGTTTGGCATCTCTACCCATGGCTTCATGGAATAGGTAAGTGTGGGTGGTGGACTCCTAGTAGGTACATCTAAGGTTTGATAACAACAATACTTAGCAACAACTAAGTAGCTAAGGATGAAAGAACAAAAGAGCAACAATAGATGGCCATGTAAAGCACTTACCTAGCAAGCCCTTAGGTGTGAAGGCAAGAGGATCCCTCAATTGCACACCATCAAAGAGGTTGGTAAAATCACCCTCATTAGGGTGAAACAGTCCCTCTACCTCAAACTACTTGAAGGTCTCTATGGACTCATGTAGTTCCTCCTCCCTAGGTGCTTCCTCCTCCTTAAGTATAGGAGGGGCTATTTCTACTATTGCAACCACTATTGCTTTGGTATCCCTCTTGCCTAGCTGACAAACATAGCATAATAGCATTAGCATTAACATAACTTAGCAAAAAAACACCAAGAAAATAAACATAGAAATATATATAAAGCAAATGAATCTATACTACTAACTTGCAACATCTATGAATAAGCTTGGGATTTTGAGGTAGACTTTCTTGGTGCCCACTTGTCCAATTGTAGGGGTAGCCTGCTCTATGGACATGACATCTTGATTTTTACCTTGGACAGTCCCATCATTTTCATGATATAGCGGTTGGCATTGCTCACATATCCAATAATAATTAGGGGACACTCACCATTGTTTTCATGAGAATAGTGTGACCATGACTGTCCCAGATGGCCTTTGGTCATAACTGAGTATGACTCATTAATCTCCTCTAGAGGGTCTTGCATGTGAGTGGTTGTGAATAGGTGCTTGACCCAAGGCTTGGATAGCTACTCATAATCTTACACTACCTAATGCTTTCTATCTTGGAGCATTAGGAACTCTACGAACCTTCAATGTTGAAGCACTAGGAACTTTGCTCGCTATCTTGAAGCACTAGGAAATGCACCCTTTGATGTCGCATCTCCTTTGTGGCCCCTTGCTATGTTAGGGAGCAATGCCCCTATGGCCGTAATGGTAGCACTCATAAAGAAAAAAAATAAAATTGGTAGGAACCCTCTACTACATCCTTGCCCTATGGCATGTCTCATGGCTACCATTGGCACTCATGTCCCTCCCCTCGTCTTACTTGAAAAAGTTTTATAATTTTGCAAAAAAATGGTAGGTCCCTATTATGACCTTGCATGTGGTGGCTGCCCATGGTTGTCGCCAATGCTGACAGTCCCTACCAACACTAGAAAATAGTTAGAAAAAAGAAAATTGGGGTATAACCCTTGTTGCAATCCATCTTTGTCATGTGCCATCCTAGCTACCATGCTTATCCCAATCCCTACCTCTACCCTGCATTTAATACAGAAATTTTTGCAAACCCTTTGCTGTGTTCCCTACCTCGCAAGTGGTGGCTAAACACTTATCCTTACCTTATGTAGAGGACAAAAAATCAAAAAGAAATCACAAATTGTGGTAGCACCGACCACACCTATGCCTTGCTGGTGGTAGCCTTAGGGTTTTCCCTGAAACCACAATAGTCCACCTTGTGAGTTGTAAAGGGTAGAATATTTTTTTAAAATAAAAGAAAAAATAAATCATCCTTGCTCACCATCTTTCCCTTTCTTTTGTGGTGGCCACATTGGCCACTATAGTGGTCATGGCTACCACAACATGAACCTCTACACCCATGTTCATTGCTAAAATGTAGTGATCACAAAAAATCCTTGCCCCATGAAACCCTCACAACATGTGTGAATTCCCTTCCTAACCACAACAAGCCCAAATGTTCATGGTGGCGGTGGCCCCTGCTAGGGCAGGGCATCACCAAGAAGCCAAAACCTAGTTCCAAGCCCTAAATGCCTAAGTGTGGAAGGTCAAAAAAAGTGAAAAAAAATGAAAAGGGATAGAGCATAGTTGGGGTACTTGGAAATCGGTGACACCCCCCACTCCTCTACATGTGCCCATAGTAGACATTCTAGGACTTAGTCTCCCTCATTCATGTTGGTTAAACCAATGTGTTGGCATCCACTTTGGGATGAAATTTTGGCGAGTATGCTCTTGCAACTATGCTATGCTCTAAAAAGTTTGCATTTTTAATGTTGATAATGACAAATTTACCAAGGGTAAAACATGTTTTTATACCCTGGGAACCACTTAATTTATTTACGTACCTTGGGATTACACTCAACAGTGTCAAGCATAGTTGGATGGAAGTGTAGTCATCAGAGTTAGAAATTTTTTTTATTTTGCTGGCTATCTCTAGACTTAGAAAAATTTTGAATTTTTCTTGTCACCTAGGGGGCTACCCAAGCAAATTACTCTTTACCAATGCAACAAATTTTGCTTCGATGATGCATTTAACACACATCATGGCTAGCTAAGACCTTAAATTGGTGCATCATTATCTACTTCGATGTTAAACTTGCACCTAATGGTTCGTGAAGACCTTAAACTGGCACATCACCATCTACAATGATGTTAAAATGGAACCCAGTGTTTGCTAAGAACTTAAACTAGTGCATCACCATTTGCTATGATGTTAAAATCACATCCAATTGTTGGCTAGGATCTTAAACTAGCACCTTATGGCCTGCTGAGGTCTAAAATCTACCCACACATCCCTTGCCTTTAAAATCACATTTACATACTTAGGAAAAATTTTTATTACATTGTTTTCTTTAACTGTGCATATTGCTCTCCTTAAGATAAGTGTGGCTTGATATTTTTCTAATTTTTTTGTAGGATTATTGCCAGATTCATGACATGGCTATATACGAGCATCTTTGTACACCTCTAGTCCTCACTGGATCACATAGTGATCTCACATGATGTGTCAATTCACACTACTTAGATCTTGAGCCCATAGCCTATGATGAATACATAACATCTGTAGAGGCACCACTAGACTAGCTAGACCATCTAGTTAGGGCTCTAGATCTAGAGGCAAGTGACATCATCGAGGATCCCCTTGTTGAAGTACTTGTAGCAACATCTAGTGGCAAGGCAAAAAAATTGAAACTTAGTTCTTTTTTAGAGCCTCAACATGCCCAAAACAATGTAAAAGTACTAAATGAAAACATCAAGGCATTTGCATGGCCTTATGAAGACATGTTTAGCCTAGATACTTGCGTAGTGAAACACAACATAATCCTCGATCCTAGCATGAAATCAATCAAGCAGAAAGCTAAAAAAGTTAGGCCTAAGGTGGCATTGCTAGTTTGTGATGAAATCACTAAGCTCTACAAAGCTAGTGTTATTTGCATCATTGACTATGTAGATTGGATCTCCAACATCATGGTTGTACCCAAGAAAAACAAGAGTATTTGCATTTGCATAGACTTTCGAGACCTGAACAAGGTAACCATTAAAGAAAATTTTCCATTGCCTAGTATTGATCAATTGGTTGATACTATTGCTGGCCATGCCTTGTTGTCCTTCATGGATAGGTTCTTAGGTTACAACCAAATTCGAATCAACCTAGAGCACCAACTCAATACTACCTTCATGATACCTTGGGGTACATTTTGCTGCACCATGATGCCTTTTGGGCTCAAGAATATAGGAGCAACTTATCAACAAGCCAAGACATACATTTTTAGTGATTACGTGTTAGGTCTACTTAATGATTACGTTGACGATATAGCGGTTAAGTCCAAAGCATCATACAACCATGCAAGTGACTTAGGCCTTGTACTCAAACATTTTCTAAAGCATGAACTTAGGTTAAATCCTAAGAAATGTGTCTTCAGCATTAAGATGGACTACATGCTAGGTTTCATAGTATTGAAAGCGAGCATATGCATAAACTCGATAAGGTTAAGGATATCATCAACTTACCACCACCAACCAACCTTAAGGAGCTACGAGGGTTACATGATAGATTGCAATTCATACGACAATTTATCACATGGTTGATTAATAAGTTGCACCTAATGCAACATTTTCTAAAATAGGGAGTGCACTTTGAGTGGACAGCTCAATGCCAAGAGGCATTTGACAACCTTAAATAGGACCTGGCTCAACTTCCAATGGTCTACTCTTCACAAGGAGATAAACCATTTTACATCTACCTCACTACCTCAGATGCATCCATCACTTCTTTGCTTTGCCAAAAATGAGATGATGGTACTGAGGTCCTAGTATATTACTTAAGCCATGCATTAGTTGCCTATGAAATAAAGTACAATGATGTGAAAAAGAACTGGCTTGCCTTGGTCTTTGCACTCAAGAAGTGGAGGAATTATCCTTTTCATAGCCAAGTCAACATCATCTACAAAAGAAATGTACTCTAAGCAATTACAACAAATATTTAGGAGAGCAATCACATTGCACATTGGAAAGCAATAACCATAGAGTTTGACTTGAATTACATTGCACAAACATTAACCAAAGGTCAATCAATAGCCACACCACTCATGGCTTCCCCAAATGATGATTAAGAAATGATAGATTAGAAATTTACGGATGAGCATGTTACTAACATATGTCAAGTGCTTGATAACTTCGAGGCATTCTTGTCCTTCAATGGCATTTCAACCTTTCAAAGAGGTAGTGCTATTATCATAATCATGCTCCCCTCCAAGGAGATCCAACCCTTTGTGTACTATTTCACATTCCCATGCCCCAACAACATGGCATAGTATGAGGGTCTCCTTTAGGGTATCTTAGTAGCTTGTGACCTAGGAATATAGAACATAGCAATCTGAGGTGACTCACAATTGGTTGTCAACCAAGTCATAGAGGTTTATGCTTGTAAAGCCCAATACTTGAAACCTATTTGTAACTTGGCAAAGCACTTCCTCAAACAATTTGCAACTATTGATGTTTAGCATATCCCCTATAATGAAAATGTCATTGCTAATGCATTAGCTATGTTAGCCTTAAGAATTGCTCTTGAAATATTTCATGCATTGCCCATTGTGATGGAGAATTGCACTGTTCCTATCACACAAACAACCAACATTGCATCTATAGCCATAGTAAGCATAACCCACGTAATAGAGTGGTACGAAGACATCAAATCATACCTTCTATAGGGTGAACCTATGTAACATCTGACCATTGCCAAAAAGGATGTAGTGCAAAAGTGATCATGGTAGTACATCATTGTGGGTGATAGCACCTTGTGTTGCAGATACTACAATGGCATATTGTTAGCATGCATTAGTGATAAAAAAGCATAGATAATGATTGAACAAGTCCACAAGGGACTCTGCGGAGGCCACATGGCAGCTAGGGCAATGATAGCAAAGACCAGATGCTTAGGCTACTACTAGCCTTATATGGATTGTGACTACATCTCTAAGGCCAAGACATGTGACACATGTCAACAACATGGTAACTTAATGCACGTGCCACCCACTGAGCTACATACAATGTAGATCACGTGGCCATTCCAACATTGGGGGTTGGACATCATAGGACTAATAACACCTACATCCTCCATAGGGCATAGCTTCATCATAACCACCATTGAGTACTTTACAAAGTGGGTTGAAGCCATTTCCCTTAAGAAGACTACATTGCAGTAAGTTTGCAAATTCATACTTGACAACATAGTATCTAGTTTTGGTTTACCTATGATCATAGTCAAAGACAATAGGCCACAGTTTAGCAATGTTGAAACCAAAGCCTTTTGTGAATGCCTCAGAATCAAACAATCCTTTCTGTCATCCTACTACCTGGAGGCAAATGGCCAAGTGGAGGCCACAAACAAGGTCATTGTCAATCTTTTAAAGAATATGCTTAGAAATAGCAAATGGTGATGGCATGAGTAGTTGATCTACACAATTTAGGCCTATTGCACAACATGAAGAACTATAATAGGTAAGATGCCATATAGTTTAGTTTACAGGCCTGAAGCCATCTTGCCTCTTGAATTGTAGGTCCCATTACTTTGTGTAATCCTCTCAAGCTTCATCGATAAGCCTAAAAATGATGAGTTGAGAATCATGGATCTCAACTTGATAGAAGAGGATCACATGCAAATGCTTGGTCAAATCAAGTGGTACCAATAAATGCAATGGAAAAAACACCATCAAAATTAGCATTAATGGCTAATTAAGAAAGGGGACTTAGTCCTCAAGGCCAACCCATCGACAAATTCTCAGCCAACTAGGAAGGGCCTTTCTTAGTCATTAAGGCCTATGACAATGGAGCATTCAAGCTTGCTAACCACAATGACAATGAATTTTCCAATCTAAGAAACCACTCATATCTGAAGCCATACTCGGCATAGCACATAATGCCTCATCCAAAACAAAGTAAGGTAAGAAATAGTCTAATATGACTATAAATTGGCACAGATAGTCCGCTGTGACTATAAACTATTATAGATAGTCCACTATGACTATAAACTGGCATAGCATGTTTGCTACAACATTAAAATGACATCCACATACAACATTTGCTATGATGCTAAATTGACATAGCACATTTGCTATGACATTAAACTAACATAGCATGTTTTCCATGAGGTGAAACTGACACAACATGCTTGCCATGACATGAAACTCGCACAACATCCACCATATGCCATGACATTAAACTAGCACACAATCATCTGATAAGATGATAGACTAGCACATCATGGTATGCTAGGACCTTAAACTGGGCCCATGGTTTGCTAGGACCCTAAACTATCACAACATACTGTCTACCAAGACATTAAACTAAGTTCACAGTTTAACACACATAGTTTTATGGACAAGCAAGTGAAAATACTTTCAACTCCACACCATTTGCCTGCATCTTGTGGGTGGGGTGATGACTTTACTACTCTGGAATGAATTTACTATCATCAAAGGAACCCTCTAGAATGCTTCAACATCACCACCCTTGGCATTTTATTGATCCTCTAGAAATGGCCTTGGACATTTTGCTAACCTTCTGGAGCTCCTACCATAGTCACCAATGCTAACAACCCTAAGCTACATCGATAACATTACTGACCTTGGGTATTTCAACATTGCTTGGAGCTCTCATGGTTGGCACAATCCTTTAGAGTAGTGGAAGCATTAGGGCCTGTCATCTCACCTACTTTATCAAGCTCTTGTCATTACTTAAGTACTTGCTCTAGTGTGGCTGATGAAGCTTTTGCAGCTTTCTCGCTAGCACTTGCACTGGTTTTCTTGCACTAGTGCTACAAGCTCTTGCAACTGGTCCAACACTTACAACACTTGTAGCACCCTTGCATCCAGCAATTTACTCTCATCTGATGTTGTGTGGTAGTTTTCTTATTTTCTCTAAGTTATTTTTGTAGGACAAAGCCTCATAGGTGATCATGTAGAGACAGAATGCATCGCAGTAGCAAGTCACCACATTGCTCTGATGTGCATAATCAGACTAGCTAAGCTACTTAAGAGTGCATATCCTTATTACCCCATTATAGCCTACTTACATCTACTCATTTACTTTGCATTTCCCTACCTTCTCTTACATCACTAAGCTGGCAACCCTTTCCATGTATATGGAACCCTCTTTATGTCAACTGTAGAATCCATAGTAGATGTAATGCAACTCATTCTATGGGGAGCCTTTGTGAGTTGGTCAAAGGGCAAGAAAATTTTACATAACTCATTCTAAGGAGGAAACACTATCCTATAGATGTGACATGATTACACTAAAGTAAAGCTCTTTAGGTGGCACTTAGCCCACTTGATGAAAAGCATCTTGCAGCTAGCATCTTTCAAGGTGCAGAAGCCAACGTAGGTTTGTTGCATCCATAAAAGAGCAAAAAATAAAAATAAAAATAAAAATAAAAAGTAAAAAGAGTAAAAGCAAAGAAAAATGGATCAAAACATGTTCCTAGGAAAAATTAGCAAAGCTACAATTTCACAATTGGTCCAACCTTGAATTTGCATTGGCCTTCTCATAAGCACTCCAATGAGAAGTCACACCTTTAGGGGCAAGCTGTTCTGACACCATGGATGCTAACTCTCTCATAAGCATTTTGACAAGGAGTCATTATTTTGGTGACAAGCCATCCTTGGTGTTGCATATTTTTGTTTCATACCATTTGCATTTTATTCCCTTGTTATTCCATAGCATATTCCCTACATCCTTATCTCCAAATATACCAGTTTCCTTAGCACTTTTGAGCATGGCGAAGTAACCTTTGGTTAGGTATTTATGGGAAATGTTGGTGCTAGGCTTGCTATGGTGTTTTATGGTGTTTTATGTTCTTTGTCGACATGTCTCGGGCCACTCCTCTAGATGTTAACAAAGAGGGGCCAATGAAACACCACCAAATTTAGGCTCTTAGGTCTCAACTGCAAATTTTTCTAAGTGTCAAAACTTGGTAATTTTTTTCAAGTGTTGAGACTATGCTCTCCACTGCTAGGACTATGCTTCAAAGTGTAGTTAGTGTAGTTGATATAAATAGTCTAGATTTTTAATATTTTTATATATGTCGACAGTAGTTTTAGAATTTTTGAAGTGTTGGACTATGATCTCCTTGTCAAGAGTATGTTCTAAAGTGTAGCTAGTGTAGTCTACATAAGAATTTCCAATTTTGTAGATTTGCGTAAGTATCAATGTAGAAGCTATCAGGCTTGGTTGACATGGAAGAAATAGTTTGGTAGATTTCCTAACTTATAAGGCTACACTTCCTACTATGCTTTAGAGTGCAGTCAATGTAGTTTGCATGAAAACATTAAGTTTTACTAGATTTTTCCAAGTGTCAAGGCTATGCTCTCATCTTTGGAACTACGCTCTAGAGTGTAGTTAGTGTAGTCATGAAAAACTACCTCTAGAAGCCTCTAGAACTCAGCACCAGCTTGCATCTCAGCTTCAACATTCCTTCGGCAAGCAAGATCAACAATTGTATTTCATTTGCACCCCTCATTTTTTCCAAATTGTACTTATGCTCAATACCACTTGAGAGAGTGCATAACGTAGTCTTGAAGTGTAGTCTCCAAAACTGCACTATTGTGCATTATTTTTAGGTACTTTTTAATCTGTCTGACATTGGCATTCATAGCCCTAGCAGCACAATCATAGTCTGGCAATGTCACAGGGTCTATTAGAGTACACTAGCAAAACACCGTTTGCTTCATTAGGAGCGTAGTTGAGACTAACATAGTCCCAACTACCCCTCTACCGCATGGCAACTAACCCAAAATTCACACTAATTCGAAGCCTATAAATATCCTAGTGCCTCATGTTTTAGGGGGTTTGCAAGTTGAAATTAAAGTTGACATTTGAAGCAATTGATTGGCATTTTAGCACTTAGCAAACTTAGAGCGCATTTGACATTCTTGGGCAGACACCATTACATATCATCATAGCACCATTGTACATTACCCAACACATAGTCAACCATTGTAGCTTGTAGGACACCACGGTAGCTAACCTAGTAGGCTTAAACCTCATATTGGATGTTAGTTTTCATGGCCTAGACACCTTGAGATTGTGACTACGCTCACCTACTACTTCTATCTATACACTGCGTACTTCCTCAACTCTCTTTGCAGTTAACTATGCTCCTCCATTAGGGGTGGTGCTGCTTTCTCTCTCACTTGCACCTTGCACATCTTTAGCATTTTCTCTTGAATTTTAGCATTCTACTTGTATTTTCACCATCTTGCATAAATTCACACATTTTCACCCTTCTTTTGCATTATGACCCTTGACTACACTCACCTCCATGGGCACCACAGACATTACGAACACTGTGCAAATCCTTAACGTTTATTTTGTTGTAACACTTGTAAGTCCCAATTTGATTGACAAGACCATTTTAGGTACCCCACCTCTATTTCTAGTAGGCCCTCATGCAAAAGTGGGGTCAAGGTTATGCAATCGTGAACCTCTTAGTGTACTATTCCAACCTTTGACATTTTCAGTTGCTACATTGGTCTTCACACATATTTTGAGTACTTGCTGAAGATGGTCTAAGACTTGTTCAAATGTAGCTCCATAAGTGGAGAAGCCATCCATGAAGACTTTCATCCCACTACCAATCTACTGCTAAAAAATACTTAAAACTATGCATTAGAATGTAGTAGGGACATTACATAGACCAAAAGGCATCTTATGATATGTAAAGGTCCCTTAGGAACTCATGAATGTTGTTTTGGCTTGGTCCTCTAGAGTGATCTAGATTTGGTTATAGCCACTATAATCATTCAAAACATTGTAATAGCAATGCCTATATATGGTGTCCAATACCTGATCAACAAATGATAATGGAAAATGATCCTTAAATGTTGCCATATTCAATAGCCAAAAATCAATGTAGACCTACCACTTGCCACCGTTTCTTTGAAACAATAACAAGTGGGTTGACCCACTTGCTATCCACAATGAGGTAGATGAACCCTTCCTTAAGGAGTTTCTTAATCTCCTCTTTGATGATTTGCTTCAATTTTGGGTTCACATACCGTTGTTAATGCATGTTTGGCTTCATGGCTAGATCAATGTAGATACGATGTTGGCATATCCTAGGATCAATCCTTGTGAGTTTAGGATATGCCCAAGTAAAGACTATTGACCATTTTTCAACCACATTTAATAACATTCGCTTTTGTTTCAAAGTAGGATTTGATTAATTATTACTAGCTTTCCATTTTTCAAGAATGCATGTTCCATGCAAGCCAATAAAGTTTTTAACTCAAGGGGCTTTTGTTTAAAATTTTCAATAATTTCTAGTTCTTTCCAATAGGTATCATCATTTTCATTATCAAAGAGTTGGTGATGAACTCACTCGAGTTCATCCATGCCTATGACATAAGTACATGTCAGTCTCTTAGTAGGTTCCATACACATTGTGCTACTTTTAGGATTAGTGGTCAACCACTGGGTGGCCTCTTGTTTTGTACTTGCTGCATACAGACACCTTTGAATATTTTCTTGATGTGCACACTACTTGCATGTGGAAATAGATACTCATTTCATAGACCAGAGTTTCTACACGTAATTGCACTTGGTATCGCTATATGCAATGCATGAAACTTACTTCTTTTGAATCTTTCCAAAGGCATTTTCTTTAGATATCTCTAGGGAAAGATCTCTGATGCCCATTCTTGCATCAACAATGCTTAGCCATGCCATTCCCATAATGATTTGGAAGTTCCCCTTACAATTCTCAACCTTGATCACTAGGAAATTAGTAGGATAAGATCACCGATAGACAGTGATCAAAATGTTTTCCACTAGTGCCAATGAAATAGTAATGGAAAGGTCTGCCAATTGTAATTAGATATTACTCTTCTTGAGAGGTGGTAGGTTCCATGCAGTATGAATCTCATGAGAAATAAAGTTCACATTGAAACCTAAATCAAGAAGAGCTTTACATGGTTCATTCCTAGCAATTTACAAATAGATAAGGGGACTTTTAGGATTAGCTAATTTCCTAGGAAGGTTTCTAGCCTAGATCCAATTAGATATGACACGAGTGAGCATAATTTTATGAATTTTGGATGATATTTGGTTTGAAGGAAACTTGAAGGGATTAGATGCAAAGGGGGATGGAGAAGGAGGGTTGCCAGTTGTAGGTATATGTGAGGGTTTAGGTGGGCCATTGGGTCAGAAAAAATGTCTTTTTGTGATTTAGTATCTAAACCACTTTGTTGATGAACTAGTTATAGATTGGTAGCCTTGGTAGCATTGCGTTGCTATTGCCAAGATAGAAGTTCATCCTACATGGATGGAGCAAGCAGTAGTTGCATTGAGGATGGAGGAATAGGAGGAGGATAACGATAAAATGTGGTATCCATTCTAAAATGTGGAGAATGAGTTCTATAGTATTTTGAAGGGTATTAGTGATGTTGGAAAGGGGAAACGTAACTTGAAGAGTCATGTGGAGATAGGAGTTGATAAACATAATACCCATATGGATTTGGTTTTCTGTAAGGATATTGCTACCTTGGTGGTGGTAGTGTCCATGACTATGAGTGTTGCCACTGTTGATATTACTCATATGTTTGTGGTGAAGTTCCACTTTGATAATATTGTTGTTACGAATGAAACTGCCTAGGATTTCCTTGATGATAACGTAATGATTTGGGTGTTTGTCTTTTTGCTAGTTGTGGATTCAGAGCATATAGCCCAAACTCTTGTAAGTGTGACATGATGGGGCAACATCCATTAGGGTGTTCATATTGGTAGATGTCACACCCACCATCATCATCTCATTTAGTTTCTGTAACTTTCCCTACTGTAGCAATCTTGTCGTTACCCTTTGATTAGCATTTTTAGCTTCCTTTTTCCTTCTACAATCATGATCACTACTTTGTTTTTTTGGATTCTTCAGAAATTTTTAGAATAGCTTGAAATTTGTTATCTATAAAGTTCCATAGTTGATCTACCTTAGTGAAAACTCCAAAGATATATTTTTGAATCAGTAATATTTCCTGGTTCACCACCTCATCAAGTGATGATTCCTCTTCATTGTCACAAAATCAAACCTCCCTCTTGCAAATGGAAGGACCTCAATTATATTCTTATGTACTTTTGTGTTTCCTAAACTCTCCTTCTTCTTTTGCTACTTTCTCGATCAACCTTTGGATCTGATGGGCCCTGAACTTTGACAATTGACTTTGGGAATAGACTCCAAGAGTTCTCTATGTTTTTTGATTGAAGCCCATCTATGATATGTAGAATTTGCTCATGTTAAGAATAACCATGGTTAGGACATCTATGCAATAGAGAATAGTATTGATCCATGGTGGTATCCAAGGGTTCATGCATTCCTTGTTTCCATCCTTGGATTTGCCTCTTCAAGTTGGACACTTGGGAGTAGATTTGATATTTGTCATTGAACAATTTGAGTATTGTACTCCACCATATGATCAATTTCAGTTCTAAGAACTGGTACCAACTTTCTACTTCTTTGATGAGTGTCCTAAAAACAACTTAAGCTTTTGTTATTCATTTTCTATATTTTTCAAGGCATAAGCATTGTGGAAAGCTTAAAGATGGTTTTGAAAATTTGAGTTATATCCCCCCTTGAGCCTAGGGATATTGTTCATGTCTAGCCTCTTAATGTAACTATCCTTTACATGCCTTGTAGGAATTCTCACTACCTTTATGATGTTTAGCATGCTTTGGATAGTGAGCAAAGTCTCATCAAGGCCATGATTCTAGTGCCTACAGTGCCCTATGCTACCCCTTCATTCATGGTGATGCACCTCTCTTAAATGCCTACGCCCTAGGTCTTGACTTACTTGGTAATCCCTACGATCATCTTTTTCGTGTCAGTTATCTCCATCACGATTGTGTCCCTTATAGTTGTGTTTAGAGCCAAAAGAGGAAGAAGATGACAACGAGGATGAAGAGGAAAGAGGACTAGCACCATCATAGTTCCTACAACTTCCTCTTCAGTGGTTGTGGCCATGATCATGATTATGTTGTTTACCCATATCCCTACCATGACTCTCCTCCTTGGATCCCCCTTTATCATGGGATCTGTTCTTGGCAAAACTAGTATTATGGATTATGGACTATAAGTTCTAGTTTTGACCTGCTTCACCAAATTTCAAGAGAGGAGTCTCTTTGAATGGAAAACCCCCAGAGAAGGATTCTTCACCATCTTTTTGGTACATTGAGAATGGGAAATCATTGGATCACTTTCCCTTCACAGATTCATAACACTACTCTAGCTATTGATCCCTCAAGAACTATGCATTGGTAGGATGATAATCTCTAGCATCACTCTCCTCTAGAACATATTTAGCATGAAGCCATTGGATGCCCAATTGCATAAGAGTTTGGTAAAGCATCGCAGGAATGGATTGATTAGGTGGCAACACAATTATGCCCTCCATGTCTCACAATACAATAGTTCATCCTAGTGTAGGATGAAGGTGAAATTAGATACATACTCATCAAGATGAGCATAGACCATTCTTTATTGTTAGGGCACCTATTGATTTTCTCTGTTAGACTTGGATGGAGAGTCACTTCTATGAGAAGAAGATATCTTATATTTGTAGATAAGAAATGTAGTATGCTTTCTTAAAATTGTTGTAGTTATTTTAATGTATGATATGAATTTAGGGTTTGTTCCAACAATCTTGAATAATTTTTTACTGAGTGCTAGATAATGCATGTAATAAACAAAAGGTACTTGGTAATAGTGCTAATGATAAGTGGCGAGGTATCTCCACACCCAACCATACGAATCACAATCGTTCACATGTGATTTAGTCAAATTCCATAGACCTTAAGTTCCTAAGTATACTAGTTTTAGGACATGAAATCTAATCATAACAATTGTTGTCTTCCCAACTATACTTATGGAGCTTAGTTGTATGGTTAAGTGTAATTAAGGCACATGATTTTTATTATTTTATATTTTATTCATCTACGATTAAGAACAAGTTGAAACTCAATTTATGAACCAATTTAACTAATATAATTGCTAATTAATAGCTAACTATCCTAACATAAGTATCTCGTCCCACTTTTTGTGCACATCTTAAACACGAATAACAATGCTAGGTTACCAAACGTTAAGCATTACTTAGATTACCAAGCATCATGCACATGCTCAAAGTGGTTGTACTTATGTGCTTAGTTGATTGGTAATTAATCTAGTTATCTTAATTTAGCTTAATTACTTGGAAGCATTAAATAAAATTATGCAAAACATTAAATGTATGAATAAAATATTTTAGCTAGTCAAGGTGGTGTAAGGCTTATTAGAAGTCTCATCTTTACTACCACACGTAGTGCTATGCTTAGGTACAATAGTGCTCAAATAAAGATTCATACACTCAAAGACTCTTGCTACAAGCACTTTGGAAAATATTATAACTTTAGAGAAAAGAAACTATAAGAGCTTTGCTATGCTATGACAATACTTATTGCCCAAATCATGTGTTCAAGCACTATATTTATTGGCCAACACACATCCTACGATATTAGATATCCAACATCACTTTTTGAGCCATGATATTGGGTATTTGATATCAGAGTTCTCATATCGAATAAAATACAGTTCATCACTATGTTACACAAAATCATAAGTTATGATTATTCAAAAAATGAGATGAAATGGTTTTAAAAGGGATTGTAGAAATGGGGATCTGAGGTGTCTACCTTAGGCATAATGAATTATTAGTGGTGAAAATTAATCACTAGTCTTTCTATCGAAGATTCAAACCAAGTCTAGACCACATTCCAGTGATATCACATCATTTCATCTCTTGGATTCACAATTATAAGACTATCAATGTTACAAAGAGTATTGTCACTTGACATATTATCCAAGGGAGGAGTTTATTCATGGCACTTTATTTTTATTTTTTTATTTCTAAGTGATAGCCTACCTTCTGGCATGGGTAACATGTCTTTTCACTAGGATCCCCAGAAACTTATTTTGTGGTCTTTTCTTTATTATTTGTGTCAACCTTTTTAAAGGTAGCACTTATTTTACTCTTACTTCCATTTTTTGTTAGATTTACAAGGATATGATACAACCTTAGTAACATGATAGAACTTTACAATAATAATCCAAAAGGAATCCACAGGTCCCTTGATGTCACACCCTTTTCATTCCCCTTTGCTTCTTCACCTTTTTGTCTAGGCATAATGATCACAAGTTTATTCTTAGTTTAATGATGAAAAGGTTATAATTATGGTCATGGTAAGAACCTCTTATTAATGGAATGGATGGATGATGATATGGGCTCACTATGTAAATAATCAATCTCTAATGACTTGATTTCATAGAGAAATTTTCACCTTATTGGGCTACATCTTACCTTTGTTTCAAAGGGTTTGAAACAAAGTATAAAAGAAATGGGAAAGATGATAAAAATTAGGAAAAATTATAAAGAATGAAAACTATTAAAGAAATGAACAATATTAAAAAATGTGAAAAATTAAAGAAATGAGAAAGCATATAAGAATGAGAAAAATGTAAAAGAATGTGAAAAATGAAAATAATTGTAAAGAAATGAAAATAGAAAAATTAGTGAAGTACTTATGACTATAAATGGACACCTCTATGACTATTATGAAGATCAGGGAAATGGAAGATAAAACAAGTGGAAGACTAGTGAGTAGGTTTGGTAGATTTCTTTGAGTACTCATAGTATGGTTTAACTTGTTTGATATTGACAAGGATAAGCTTATGTCGGCTAGATCGGTGATGAATATGTAAGGCACCAAATGGATAAGTGGCATGTACTATGTAAGGTTCCTTCCAAAGTGTTTGAAATTTAGCCTTTTGGGATAAAAGAGTAGGATTGTAATAGAGGAACTTATCACTTGGTTATATGATTATATTTCTTATCTGCGAATTATGCCTAAGTTTCAAATAATGCTTATGGACTTTACTACCCATAAGTGCTAGTTGTTTATTTTCATATAAAAGATTTATATTCATTAGACATTCATTTTGTGCTAGACTCAATTCAAGGTCAGGTTCACTAGTAGTAGCTAAAGTGTGAAGCTCTACTTGGATTGGAAGTGTTCATAACTTTTCATAAACTAACTCATATGGGCTATATCCTATAGGTAATTTTCAAGATGTTCTATAGGCCCATAGAGCATAGTTTAATTTCATATTCTAATCATATCTAAACCTACTGACTATCCTAGTAAGTATCCTAGTATTCTAGTAATTTCACGGTTAGTAACTTAAGCTTGACAATTTGGTTGGGTATGATATGGTGTTATTAGTTTATGGTTGACCCCAAGTTGTTGCATGAGTTTCTTAAAGGTAGCATCTGTAAAGTGGATTTCATTATGTAATATTAGCATTCTAAGTACTTTAAATCGATTCACCACATGTTGGAAAAACTTGTTAGTTGGTTTTGTTGTACAATCTTTTATTGCTTCTACCTTTGCCCACTTTGTGTAGTAATCCATAGTCACAACAATGTATGATTTTCTATTTGACATCAGTTGAATGGACCCCATAAAATTAATTACCCAAATATCAAAAGGTTCTAGTGGTTGTATCCTATGTTGTGGCACTTCATGTCTAACTATAATTCCTCCATATTTTTGGTAATGTTCACATGATTGGGGAAAAGTATGTGCATCTCTGAATAGAGTAGGCCAGAAGTAGCCTACCATTAGTAATTTAAGTGCTATCCTATGCCCTACATAGTGGCCACCACATGGACCTTCATGTACGCCTTGTAATACCCTTTATTGATTGTATAATACATCTACCAACATTGTCTATACAAATTTTGTATAGGTTACCATTGATTTTCATGTATTTTTTACCTTTGTAAAGGAATTTTTCTAATTATTTTCTATTCCATTCCATAGGAAGCTCTTGTGTGGTGAGGTACGTCAGGTACTCTATAGTCCATGGCTATTGTGTTGAACTTACAACCTTTGCTATTTTGGTGAAGAGGTCCTCATTGGGAAATTGGTTTGATAAAGGCTCTACTCAATTGTTTGTATCCCATTTCAACCTTGATAAATTATAAGCTACAACATTTTCTATCCCTTTTTTATCAATCATTATGATGTCAAAATTTTAAAGAAACACAAACTATCTAATCATTCTAGGACTCACCATTGGCTTATTCATTGAAAATTAGATGGCACTATGATCTGTGTCAACATAAATCTGGTAACCAAGCACATAATGTCTGAATTTCTCAAGTGCATACACCCCAGCCATCAGCTCCTTTTCAATTATGATGTAGTTTAATTGTAGTCTAGTGATGCTCCTGCTAGCATAGTGTATGTAGCACAATTTCTTTTGATCATCAAGTTGTGTCAGTATTGCGCAAAATGCATAGTTGGAGGCATCAATCATGATATGAAAAGGCCTTGACCAATCTGGGGCTTGGAGGATTGGTGTTTTAGCTAAATTCTATTTCAAAGTTTTGGATATCTTTACACATGGCTTAGTCCACTCAAAAGATACATCCTTCTTTGTGAGCTCTACTAGTGGTTTAGCTATTTTTAAGAAGTTTTCAATAAATATTTTGTAGTATTCCATATGGCCCAAAAAGAATCTTACATCTTTTACTGTTTGTAGCCTTTGAGTGATATTTTGGATGACTCTAATTTTTTGAGGATCTACCTCTATATCCTTTTGGAAGATTTGGTGTCCCAATACTATGGTTTCCTAGACCATAAGATGGCTCTTTTGTCAATTGAACTTCAAATTAGTTTGAACACATCTTTTGAGTACCTGATTCAATTGATCCAAGAATTGTTGTGAATCTAGCCTATATGTGGAGAAATCATCTATGGAAACTTCAATACCATTGCCTATATGATTTTGGAATATGCTTAAAACCAATATTTAGAAGGTTGATGGTGCATTGCATACAATAAAAGGCATCTATTTGGACTAGTGCATGTTGTTTTCTCTTGGTCCTCTGGTGCATGTAGATTTAATTGTATCCACTATACCCATTAAGAAAATTGTAATACTCATGTCCTAAAATTGTGTCTACGACTTGATCAACAAAGGGCAATCGGAAATAATCCTTAAACATAATTGAGTTCAATAATTGGAAGTTAATGTAGACACGTGATTTGCCTCCCTTCTTTAGAACTATCACTAAAGAGCTTACCTATTCACTATCCACAATTGGATAAATGAATTCTACCTTTAGTAACTTTTCCAATTCTTTCTTGACTACCTCATTAAGTTTAGGATTAAGTATTCATTGAGGTTGACATTTTGGTTTGACTAGAGGATTATTGTAGATCTAATGTTGGCAAATTCATGGGTCAATTCTTGTGATCTCATCATAAGACCACACAAATGCTGTGGGCCATCTATTGAGCACTTCTAATAGTTTCACTTTTTGTTCATTATCTAGGTTAACATTGATAATTACCAAGTTGTTGTTAATCAAAAATGCATATTCTAATGTTGCTGCTAAGGCCTTTAATTCTAGCAGTTTTGGTTCCATTGTGTCTAGTATTTCTAAGTGTCCCTAGTCTATTTCTTCCTTCTAATTGTTCTAAGGGTAAGAGTGTATTTTCGTTAATTTTTCCAGCGTATCTATTTCTACCATATAGGTACTAATGATCTATTCCTCTGGTTCCATGTACTTATCAAGTAGGGTTGCTTCATTGGTAATTAGCCACTGGGTGCCTTCTTGTTAGGTGGTTGTTGCATACAGGTACTTTTGTACACAACTTGTTTCTATGCATTGATTGCATGCCTTAGTCCCTTTTTGTTTAATGGCCTAAATTCTTTGCATACAATTGCACCCATGATCACTATATGTGATACATGAAACCCTTCGTTTGCGAATGATTTTAGCTTCATCTTCCTTGGAAACTTCCAAGGTTAAACCATGAATTCCAAGCTTGGCATCCATGGCACTAAGCGAAACTCTTCTCATGATAATTAAAAAATCTTCCTTGTTTTTCTTCACATGAATTACTATAAAATAAATGGGATAGGACCAATCACTGATGGTGGTAATCACATCATCCACCTATCCAAGTGAAACTATGATTGACTAGTTTGTGAGATCTAAATATATGTTACTTTTCTTTAGTGGTGGGAGGTTCTAGTCTTGGTACATGTGTTGAGATATCAAATTTACTTTAGACCTAGAATCTAATAGTTCATTGCATGATTTTTGTCATGCTTTTTGAAGATATTTGAAGGGATTTCATGGATTAGTTCTTTTTTATAAAAGAGCCCATGCCTTGATCCAATGGGTTACTATTTATGTGAGCATGACAATTGTGACATTTGGACTTGATGAAGCTGGAAGCTTAGTGCATTCAAAATGACTTGATGTGGATGGGATGGGGTTAGACATGTCCTCATTTACTGAGTCTTCTTTGGGCTTGTTCTAAAGAACTGTCATTTCTTGGATTAAGACTCATAAGAACCTTCCTTTCATGTGTATTAATTGCCCTTGTAGCACTTTTTGGCTGAGTTTGTATGGTAAGTTCCCTTGCATAAAAGG
This sequence comes from Gnetum montanum, assembly GCA_015680685.1. NCBI lineage: Eukaryota > Viridiplantae > Streptophyta > Gnetopsida > Gnetales > Gnetaceae > Gnetum > Gnetum montanum. Next base: position 147,506 of record MNCI01013980.1, read on the forward strand.
AGGTGGCATTGGTGGCATAGAATTAATGTGTTAAGTAGTAGGTCTAACTCTTGGTGGATGCACATATAAGATGGAATTAGTTCTTGGTGGCATTAATCTATGGTATTCTATTAAATAGTATTGTGGGGTTCAAAAATTTGCATGATCAAGTAAGACTGGATGTTGGACATAGTATCCATAAGGATTAGGTTATCGATATGGATATTGTTGGAGTAGGCTTGGCATGGCCCATGATTGTGATTGTTGCCACTACTAATAGTAGTGCTCCACTGGTTATGGCAAGGCTTCACTAGGATAGCACATTAGTTGAGGTTATCATTTGTAGTTACCTTGAGGATAAGGTAACCGTTTGGACATTTGCTTTTGAAAAAATCATGGGTTAAATGCATTTGTCCTAGTTTCTTGCAAATGTACCATGACTGGATAACATCCCTTAAGATGTTCATATTGGCACATGGTGCAACCTTCATCATTTGTGGAGTTGGTCTCTGAGTACCCAGCTACTGAATCAACTTTGCCGATTTATCCAAGTTTCTTCTTCTTCTTTTTGTCTTTGCTCTATTGAGTGCTTGTTCTACTTTCACCTTCATAATCTTTACTGCTATTGTACATCATCCATCTACTGAATCTCACATTTTCACTACTTGTGCTACTACAACGACAATATATTTTTGTATTGGTACTATCTCTTTCTTGATGACTTGATCCAAGGTTTCTTTCTCTTGGGTATCACATATCGATGAATCTCTTTTCCAGATTGATGGATCTTAATTGTATTTTTCACTTGATTACCTTTTTTTGAGTTCTCCTTCTTTTTTTTCCACTTGATTGATGAGTCTTTGAATCCAATGAATGGTTAATTCTGATAGGAATCCTTGGAAGTAAACCCCAAGGATCTCTCTTGTTTTGTTTCTTAGGTCCTCTATGATGTTTCTTAGTTGTTCATTCCATGAAAATCTATGGCTTGAGCATCTATGTAACAGTGAATAATATTTACCGATTGTTGCATCAAGGGTCTTATAAGTCCCCTATTTCTAATTCTAGATTTTCTTTCTTAGGTTCGACAATCGTGAATATGTTTGATATTTGTCATTAAAAATTTCAAACATGGTACTCTAGCGTTTGATGGATTCAGGTTCTAGTTACCTGTACCAATTTTTTGCTTTCTTCACAACTGTTCTAGGAAACAACTTCAATTTCTACCAATCACTCTCTATATATTGAAGGGCATAGGAATTGTGGAATGCTTGAAGGTGATGTTGAGGATCAATGTTGTAACCTTCTTGAAATCAGGACATGTTATTCATATCTAGCTATTTTATTCGACTATCTCGAACATGCTTGGTTGTATGTGGACTACTTCTTGAATGTTGATCATGTTTTAGGTTGGCATAAGGGGTTCATCATCATGATCAAGTTCTTAAGCTCTATTGTAGTGGTGACCCCTTCTATGCTCATGCCTCTCTTGATCCTCTCTTCTCTCTCCGTGTCTCCTTCTTTCATACTCATCATCTTTTGAATCAGAATACCTTGAGTATTAATCATGATAATGATGAGCTCTTCTCTTTTTCCTATCAAAATATTAGTAGCTATGTTATCTCCTATCATAGTCCTCTGATGATCATGATGAAGTAATGGAAGTAGCAAGAGAATGGTGTTGGCTAGTTCTTCTTTCATGACTCTTGTGAGTTTCCTTATAGGACTTAGTAGGATTCCTTGGCCTAGAGTCTTGCTTGTATCTTGAGTCAATAGCCTCCCCTTTGTGTGGCTCTACCAAGGTAGAGTAAATTTGGGCTTTGATAAGTTCTTCTAGTCTGATGATAGGCATCCTTGAAGGCTCCTCATGGTTCTGGTGAAGTCGTTTCGAAATGAACTAATTAGCATCAAGATTTTCTATAACAATAGATGTGTTAGTCTACTTTCCTTTGTGATGAACTTGCTTAATTTTCATAGCAGCATCCCTCTTTATTTGCTCCATTGTAGGTTCGTAGGGTCTGGTCATATGTTGAGTCACATGATATCCTTCTTGAATCTGGTCCAAGTGCATTCCTCTTAGAGTACTTTGTAGGATGTTTAGTGCTGCACATTCGAGAGGTAGAACTATGTTGCCTTGCATACCTTTCCACCTCATTTGTTTGTTCTGATGGAATATGAAGGTGAAGTCTAGATGGTATGGATTAATGTGAGCATGAGTAATACATGTCTACTTTGGCATTTCCTAGTCTTCTTCATTAGCAATTCTATCACTACTTCTTTTTGTTTTCTTGGAAGGTGATAGTTGATCATTATGTGAAGTTATGTTATTGTTTTTGGATGATTTATGTTAAGTGTTCTTTATATTAAGGTTTTGAAGATAAGAGTTAGATTTTGATACAACAAACTTTGGAAAAGTAATTACTTAGTATAACATTGACTTATTCTTGGCAACGACACTAATGATCAGTGGTGCAATATGCAATACCCAACCATACGAGATACAAGTGTTCACGTGTAATCCCATTCGAACTCCATAGGTAAGACAATGTGATTATATCAATAATTGATTAGTATTCATGATCCTTGTCTTCCCACATGAATTAGTACATAGTAGTGAGCACACATTCATCCTTGTCTTCCCACTACGAGCACACATTCCTAAGTACTGAGTTCAAGAAAACAAACTGAAAAAGTTATGTTGCTAAACTATCAAATCTATTGCAGATTTGTGCGCTAAAGTGTTGCTTATATAGGTTGGCACGCACCCCATGATATCGTTACACGATAATGTATCTATGCCATTATCACTACATTGGCTCAAAATTTTTGGATTTATCAACCTATAATGAACCAAGGTTACTTTGATCTATACATGAGTGAACTCAAACCCTCAATAACTTCAAAATCAACCAGTCTTTCACCAAAAGAGGACAGATGTCTAGAAAGCATGATGTCCATTTGAAAGGTCTCACCCATAAGAGATTTACAAACTCGAAACTAGACAATATGCAACTAAATCGTGTGCATAAAGTGTGGCTTGCATCCTGCAAAGTTTCGAGTTTGAGAGTTTTAGTTTCCTAACATATTGGAAACTACGGTCGTACGATACAAAACGTTTTGGAGTTAGTCCTGCACATTGCGATGGGTGGGAGCCACAATCCATCGAATTTCTTTTACAATTTTGAATTCGTTTCTCCTCGATATTCTCTGACGTGGGATTTTTCAAGCAATGTCAAAATAGAAATAGTCTTGCAGACTGCTATGCTGTCAAGGATAATCTTGAACTGGATCGTGCAATTCTCCTGTAACGCTAACCAAACGAAATTGCTATTCCCATCCACGACATTAACTGACCCAAGCCATATAAGGTTGCTGTCATCTGGTGCGCAGAGTCTAAGCACGACTTTGAAAAGTTGTGGTTTCACCACGTGGGTTTTTGTTTTGTGGTTTGTGTGACTTTGAAAACGACATGCGGCTCTAACCGCATTAAAAAACTTGCATCTCATCGTGTTATTTAAAACTGAAAAGAAAAAGTGGAAAAACTGACACCTAAATCGAATCATGTCTTTTTAACGTCGGAACACAGAAACCGTGGAACGATTGTGATATTCCTTAAAAGAAATTGAATATGTACGCTTTTACAATGAGCTTATACGAATTGTAAAATCCGCGTAACAATGATAACTTTAATTCAAACTACCGGGGTGACCGGAAGTCATCATCATCGGATGGAACGTTACCCAGGTCTTGATCGATTTGGAATTTCTAAGTTCGATGCCAGTGGCCAATGCAAGGACAAATATCGTTAAAAAAAATGTTTCATCTCGTGGTCAATTCGAGTAGATATCAGCGTCCTACCTACCCACTGACATGTCGAAGCTTCTGTCCAGAGAAGAAACGTGGGGCACTTCACTAACTTGCACGTTAAAACGCGTGACTTTCATGACTGGTTGATTTTTTTGCTCTATTTCTTGAAATACCTTTGTTCAGTGGCCATGTGAAGAAATTTTTTCGCTTACATGCCTACAAAAGCGATGTGAAGTGGCCATGCATTGAATTTATTTTAAAAGCATCTGGATGGCCGACACGGATTAATCCAAACGTGTCCTGTCTTTTTCCTGGGATTGATTTGGTTGTGGCTTTGTACCTAACAATTTCTAAATTGGCTCTTATGCAAGTGGCCAGAAAGCAACACATATTCTACACATGGCATAAACTCCATATGTCACAAAGAGCCGAAGAATATATGGGAATGCTCTTGAAAGCAAATGCAGAAGGAAAGGCGTACGAAGATTGGAGTCCAAGATTAATCAAATCGTTCATTTTATAGGTTCTGTTAATGGAAAGTGAGAGTAAAAAAACAAAAGAAAAAAACAAGTAGAGAGGGTGATAGACTTAAAGTGCAATTTCAAACTCATTAGTAAAAAGAGAGTGTTGATGTTAACATTGCCCATGCTAGGCATGGGGCCATGACCAATAAATCTCAATTCCATGAAAATTAAGAATACAATGGGTTTTCCAACCATGCTTTGTGTAGTGTAGTTTATGAAAGGTTGTCTCAAATGTTAATTTTTTATCCTTAAATATGTATTTAAAAATTTAAAATATTAAAAACATTTAAGCATGGATGCCACACTTTTGTTTCAACTTTTTATGGATTCTTACCTAAACTGCATGAACCTCCAAACACGTAACCCACTTAAAAATAGCAAAGCTTTTATGGGTTCAGCCACCCTCAACTATTTAACTTCAAATTTACACATCCACAGGTATGTTACATTCAAACCAAAGGGTATTAAAATCAACAGTATCATATGTTTTATTTTAATTTTCAAGAAAGAAAAATAAGTAAAAAATGAAAATAAATAAGAAAGTTTTAGATACTTGAAAGAAAAATAAGTAAAAAATGAAAATAAATAAGAAAGTTTTAGATACAGGAAATGAATATTTGCAACAGGTTTAATGTAAATTTTGTGGTTCAATCAAAACCTTTTTGACGCTCAGGTTATCTTTGAAATTCCAGGTAGAGGTGCAAGTGGGCCCGGATGCTCCCACCGTCCACTAAGAAACGGGCCCACGCACGTGGCCTCACCAGCACGCTTTGCCTGTAAAATGTAGCAAAGAAAGCATCAGAGGAAGAGGAAAATGCTGGGCACCAACATTCTAGTTTGCCAGCGTGGTGGCAATTGTAGCATTCTCAGCCATGCTGCTGCAGCCGTCGGCCGGTATCGACGACGAAAACGGGTCGGCTCATATGGCCAGCAATGGCCTCCGTTGGTTCATCAGCTGGGACATGATCACCTTTTTCTGGTCCGTAATGGCCATGCTCTCAGGCCATCACTTGGACACCATTTCAGCTGCTAATTTTGGTTGTTAATGACTGCATTAATTAGTAAGCAATGTGGGCTGCGAATTTTGGTTGGCTGCTTTAATAAAAAAAACCTTTCTTTGTGGGCTTTTTAGAGAACAGTGCAGGGGGATAGAGGAGAATGGGGGGCTTCTCCATTGAGCTGCTTTTTGCTCCAGGTATTTTCAAGGTGGAAGGACAGGTAAGCTTACATTGTTGATGCCCAAGCTCTGCTCCTGCAATTTTTAGCCAGATATGCTACCTATGCTACCATTGTTTGGCACTCTTGTCATTGTTGCTACTGTTGTTTCTTGCCAACTTTGTTGTTGCAACCTTTTTTTTCTCCTGACCATCGTTACCTTGCAGTTCTACTACTACAACACTAGATTGTGGTGGTGTTGTGTCATTTCCTATCCAATCTTGGGAATGTGCTGATCTAAGTGCTGCTATTGTGCTGTTGTTGTTGCTGCTGCCGCTACACTGTCACTACTATTGCTGCATAGCTGTCATTTGTTGCACTGTCCCAATGCTAATCTTGCTACTCCTTGCACCATCATCCATTTGCAACACGGGAGGATTGTGTGGGATTTGGATTGAAAATGGTAGCTATTGGTAGCATGTGAGGTTGTGACGGCCGTTACAGGTAGCGAGTGACAGCAGCAGTGAGATTTTCTCATTTGGAAACCTTGGAGACAATCAGAAACCAGAATAGGCTGTGCAGGTGCTTGAGCAGAAAGACTGTGAAGTGGTTGAGAATTAGAGGTGCCTACTTGTTAGAGGTGATGTGCTTTCACGAGCATGGGTAGACAAGGTCATAGTGTAGCCATTTATTTTTAGATTGCATCATCGCTTTATTTGGAGCTAATTCATTTGCCTTCAATATTTCTGCAATTGTTTTATTTCAATATCTCTATGACAGAGCACATTGCTTGTTGTTAAATAGACATTGTGAATTAAAGCTCCTATTGGCATTTTGGGTTTTAAAATTTATAGTTATTTTGAAGCTTTTACTTGGGCTTGTTTTAGGATTGGATCATTTACATTTTTTGCCAAGTCTAAATCCTAATGGGTCATTTTAAGTTTCTGCTTTAGAGTCATTAGTCTTTGCGAACATTCGTTTCTAAGTAGACATTTCTGATAAGATATACATTTAGTTTGTTTAATAAATAGTTATTTTATTGTTTTCTCATCAAGTTTTAGAATTTAAAATAGTTATTCAATTTAAATTTATTTCCCAATTTTCTAGTTTGATTTACCATTTTGAACGTTACATTGCCCTTTCCGGTTTAAACTAACCTCGGGCTTTCATGCTCATATGAGAGGTGCCCTAGGCAATAGTCTTCCTAAATGAGTTCTTTTGTGTGTTGATGTGTCCAAAATTTACGCATCAATAGAGAGAAAAGATAGCATTAGAGATTGTAGTGGTTTATTCATGCAATAGATTTAGAAATTAGAGACTAATAGAGGAAATAGTGCAATTTATTAGATGTGACTAATAGCATTATTAGGGAAATCGGAAGGTAGTGCAAGGGTTTTTTTATTTTATTATTTGTCTACTTAGATTTTTCATTTCCATATGTTTTTCTAGTGCAATTGTAATATGTTTTCTTATTTTTTATATTTCTTATAGTTAGAATGTATTTTTTAATGAAAAACAATAGAAAATGATGTAGAGATTATACTAATTTACCATCAACCTAAAAGTTAAGGATTTTTAGTGCATGTTGAGGGGTGGTTAACAACAAATCAATCCATGAACATCTTCCCTCTTTTTCAAAAATAAATCTTAAGATTGATGAAATTTTTTGAATTTGATTTAAAATAATAACATAAAGGCCTTATCCCCATTCTAACATGTGCTTTCTTGCTTGAATTATTTTAATATTCTTTAATGTTTTTTCCCATCCAATTTAATTTGACCAGAATCTTGCATATTTAGTCATTCGTAATTATTTTGCTACCTTGTAATATCAATATGCTTAGAATCAATATTAGCATTAAAATATTCTTTATACTCATCCATCTTTGTATTAATGTATTCTTACTTAGAATATTGTGTTGCATTGTAATATTAAAATGGCTTCTAGCTTTTTTGGATGAGTAAAGGTTGTGCTATTGCCTTGAGTTTCCTTATAAATTTAAATGCATCATTGTTAATTCAATAAGTTACGATAGAAATGTACTCATTTTCATTACATTTATTTACTTATGGTAGGGCCTTAAGCTACGAACTAATCTCCTTCTTAGCGCTTCTCTGTTGCCCTGGCCTCTAATGTTTCCTTTCTTACCAAAGACGCTCATCCTCTCTCCCTCTAACTTACTTCTTCTTCTTCTTGCCCTACTTCTTCCCCTCTTCTCTTTCTATAACTATTTTGGCTATTCAATTTTGATTTTCTTAACATTTGGCCATACATGTGAGCACCACAGGTTAGAAAACCTTATCGATTGAGGAAAATAGAATAAATATTTATAAAAATTGGATTTAAAAGAAAATTTATATCCATAGAACCTATTGCATTTTCCTATTTTTTCCTTTTTAAAATGTTGCTAAGTAATGATGTTTTAGATGTTTAGAACATGGGCAAAGAACATTAAATAATGAGCAAAGGTTGCTACATAACTATTTCAAGAAAGCTAGTAAAAATAAAGAGTAAAAAAGAAATGGGAAAAAATGATTCAAAATGGTAAGAAATAATTGCAAATAAATAGATGTCTACCTCTTCATAGGGGTAAATGGTAAAAATAACTCATGTAACATACTCCATTTTGTTGGAACAAGGTTAGGATGATGATAATGATGATGATATTAGAGAAAAATTATAAAAAAATATAATGATGCTTTAAGCATGACTCAAACTAACAACCTTTTAACTAAGTTGACAATGAGCTAGCCACATGAGCTACCTATTATTGACTTTGCAAAATAATTATCAAAAGGCTTGTCGAAACTTGAAAAAATGACAATAAGTACACCCTAAGACATATTACTAACATGATACTTGCATAGTAAAATTTAAGTATCTTTAAATGGCATTTCATATAAATGGTCCTCCCATATAAGCATCACTTTTTGCATGATGATGCTAATAGCTTTTGTTGATGCAAAATGTTTTATACCTTGCATTGTGTGAATAAAATAAATGAGTAGTGTATTATCATTGTTATAAAATTATTCCATTATATCATCTCTATCAAAAAAAATCTAATAAAAACTTTTATTATCTTTAAGAGAGAAAGTATAGTTTATTAAATGTTTAAAACATGATATTGTTTCAAGGTTTTTCCATCTAAATACCATCTCAAAATCTTGAAATTTAAGTAGCTACTTCTATTCTTATATAAATATAATCACTAAAGCCTTCTTTTGAGTTCCAATTCATCTATGTGTTCTCAACATCTTTTTTTATAGCTCATTCTTGATAGACTCTTAAGGACATTCTCTTCAATCATTTTATTTTACAATTTTGTTTCTTAGCTTCAAATTTAAATATCTATGTTTAAAACCACTTTCTCTTCTCATGAAACTATCCTTTCTCCATTATAACCTACTTTAGAAAGGTTTACTCCAAGTGTTACAACCATCTTTTAGTAAAATTTAATAAATAGCCCTATAAAAATGGCCTTTTGTGTGTGTGCAAGCACCTACTCAAGTGATCCAACTAAAAGTAGTTTCAATAAATTTCTTTTCAATTGTTTTTTACTTTAATCTTACATTTTTCTAGAGATTGTAATTAGCTTAAAGATTCAATATGTTTATATTAGTTGCAACCATTACATTATTGCTTCACAAAGTGCATCAAGTCCTTCAAATGGAAAACATGAATAAATACTAAATCACCTACCACAAACTCCAAAGGCATCATCTTTTGATTGGCATAGGAAACTTAACTATCCTATGCTACCTTCAATTCCTACCAAATAACCTTAACCTACTCTATGATCTACATGACTAAATTAGTACTAAGTTGTAAATAGTCCTCAATTGAACCCAACAAAAGAGGGGTTTTGCATGGTCTTATGCATAAGGGTTCATACAAAGTCACATGTTTATTAACTTGGTAGCTGCTTGATGAACCATGATATCGGGTTCGCGATATTAGAGCCTACCATGCGATGTTGGATACCCGATATTGGGACCTATCTCTTTGCCTATAAATAAGAGGCGAGTGCACTTGGTTTTGCAAGAGATAGTTAGACTCTTAGTCGAACTCTTGCCTTTTCTTCCTCCTAGAGTTAGAATTATTTTTGCGTATCCAAAGTAGGAGTCACAAAGTAAATGGATCTTTATTCGAGCATTGTGTACCTAAGCACACCTTGTTTACAACAATAAAGATGAACTTTATGATAAACCTTGCAGCATCTATAATAGATTAATGAGTGTTAATTGATGTTATTAAATGCTTTCCTAGTTAATTAATGTCTTCTCTCATCTTACACTTTCTTAAGTAAATACACTTAGAATGATCACTTCGAGCATGTGTGTAATACTTGGTAACCTAGTAACGATTAGTGTTTGGTAATCCCAGTAGTGTTGCACTGGTTTAGGATTTGTATAGCAAGTGAGAATAGATGCTGGTGTTAGGATTAATTAAAACTTAGTTAATGAGTAGTTAAGTTAAATTAGTCACTTAGTTATCTCTCTCCTTCTGTATTAGCATAGAACATAAAAACATAAAAGATATAAAAATCATATGCCTCAAGCTTACTTAACCATACAATCATGACATACAAGTAAGTTTAGGGAGACAACAATTAACCAATCCATTCTTGTTCCACAAAGGTGCATAAGCACTTAGTCCTTGGAATTCAACTGGATCGTGCGTGAAATGCTCATATTCCTATGATTGAGCGTAGGGGTACCTCGTCGCTCATCATTGGTGTTGTTGCCAGGGACTTAGTTATTTGTGCACTAATTAGAACTTAGGAAATCATTCACATCATTGGAACGAACCCTTAGGGTTGGTTGAGAAAATAATAAACAAGAACACATTGCACACTCAATAGACAAGTATGTCTCCGCCTTCTCCTCCTTCGTATGAAAGTGCTTCACCACCTAGGTCTGAAATAGGAAAAAATTGGTGGTGTAATACACATGATGTTGATCTGCTAGTTAGTTAACAGTTTCGAGTGGTATATATTCATCCCAATGAGTATATACTAGACCTCCCCTTTATCCTCTATCAAGATGAACAACTGCGTTGGTGAGACTTAGAAGGTAACATAGTGTTACCTCCCGATCATTTAGTCCCAAGCATGCTTCTTCATGCTCTCACAGGAATTGGCATGTAACACTTACATGCAGAATACATTGTGCAAGACCATGACTCGAGAGAATACCGTCCCATGGAGGCACAACGTCAAAGGGACTTGCAACATGAGAGACATCATAAGTCTTTAAAGGATAAGTGGTCCCAGGATGTCCCACATTTCTTAAGAGAAAATGAGGGTGGTGAACCTACCTCAGGCGGTCGCCCACACAACGATGTTCCTCCCTTTGACTTTGGCCAAGGGGTTGTGTATCAGAACCTTCATTCCACTATTCATAACCTAGGTTCTAATGCCCACGGGCACAAAGGATCTGAAAAAGGGACACAGACACATGATACATATGGACATTCTAGTCATAATTGCGATCGAAGTTGAGACCATCGAAGAGAAGGTAGAAAACATCATCATATTGAAAGTTCCCCTTCTTCTTCACCTTCATCATCTCCTTCATCCTCTCCTTCAGTATCTAGACCCAATCATAAAGAAAAAGACCATGGGAATAAAGGTAGGCAAAGTGGAAGTCATAAACAAAACAACTAGGAAAGGGGACAAGGGCACTTTAGAGAATCACAACATAGAAAAAGGGAGAGTAGAGAACAACATAAGCATCATAGACTCCATGGACGAGACGATCACGATGAACCCCTACTTGCTACTTGAAGTATGTTAGACATAACTGAGGTTGTTAGAATCCCAACAAGGCACCAAAAGATAGTAGGATCAAGAGATTAGATATGAACAACATCCCATGATTTGAAGGGGGATACAACGTTGATCCTTAGAATTTCTTACAAGCATTCCATGATGTGTGTGCCTTATAAAACATAGAGAACAAATGGAAACAACTTAAGTTGTTCCCATGGACACTAGTTAAAAAAGCAAAAAGTTGGTATCAGTCCTTAGAACGGAGTCTATTTGTAGGTGGAGTACTATGTTAGAACTATTCAACGACAAGTACTAAACGTACTCCCGAGTGTCTAACTTGCCAAAGCAAATCCAAGGATGGAAACAAGGAGGACATGAACCCTTGGATGCTGCCATGAGCTGATAATATGCACTATTACATCATTGTCCTGACCATGGTTATTCAAAAAGGGATCAACTACACCATCTCGTAGATGGGCTTAGGCATGAAACGAGAAGAACCCTTGGGACTTATTCCCAAGGAAGACTATCCGAGCTTAGGTCCCATCAAATTCAAAGACTATTGGAGCAAGTTGCTAAGGAAGAAGGTGAGCTATGGAAAAGAGAAAGTGCAGAAGAGTATAACTGAGATCCTTCCCTCTAGAAGAGGGAAGTAAGATTTTGTGAGGATGAAGAAGAGTCACCACTCAAAGAGATGGTGAATAGGAAAACTTTGCCTATCCAAAAGTTGACATCAGAAGTATCAGCAAAGGTAGACCAAGTGTGGGATTCCCTACATAATATATTTTAAACTATTCTTAATATAGTTAAGGAGTCTAGAGAATAAGGTAGTGATCATGAAAAAAGAAAAAAGAGAGAAGCTGAACATGCATGTAGCAAGGGTAAGGGCAAACTTGCTATCATTGAAGAGGTTGTGAATTCAGAAATAGGCAATGATAGTGGATGTGATATATGTCAATATGACCATCTTAAGGGATGTTTCCCTATAATCTCACATTTGCAGGAGTCTGGGGTGTATGCACTCAACCCATGATTAAACAAAAGGAAAACACTTCGAAGGTTACCTTATCCTCAAGGTAACCCAAGGCAGTTCCACTAATCCTTAACATATTATCCAAATGGAACTCCACCACAACCAATTGAGCAATATCAATAGTGGTAATACCCACAATCATGGGGAATTCCACCACCAAGGCAACAGTATCCTTATTGGAAACCTGACCCATATGGATATTACGTGCAATAGCCAATCTCTCCATGTGACTCTACTGGTCACGTTACTCCTCAACCTTACTACTAGGCTCATGAGTATTATAGAACTGCTTCTCCTAGGGGTGATGTTCCACAAACATACGACTTCCTCTCTTCCACCAATAGCTCCATTACCATATGCTCCAGTTATGCAGGGGAAATCCCAACCTAGCCATAGCAACGTAATGCCACAAGGGATATTAACTTTCAATCTACTACTGGTTTTGACAACTGCATGAAGAAAAGATCTTTCTTTAGACCCAACAGTCCAACCAAGCCTTTGCAATCACAAGTAGCTGATTCCTTAGATGCCTCAGTATCAATCAAAAATTCAAAGCCTTCTTCAACCCAACCACCACACTCAATGCATATGGTCATGCTAACACATGCCATCACCATTGGATCAAAGCTAGCCATCTTCCCAAAAAATTCTCTAATCTTGGGAGTCCTCTAATATATCTACAAATTGCTGGAAATGAACCGTTCAAGGCTCTTTTGGATTCAGGTTCCGATGTCAACTTAATTTCTCAAGAAATGTACAACGCCTAGAACTTGCCTCTACTCAAAAAGAGTAACATTCGTTTAGAGTTGGCCGACCAGTCCATCACTATCCGATTGACATAATGGAGAACATTGTCACCACTATTTGTGGGTGGTTGTACCTAGTTGACTTCCTAGTAATTCAGGTGAACAATGATAAGGGGGATTTCCTAATCATAATGGAAAGAGCAGGCCTAAGAATAGTTGATGCATGCCTAGGATTTTACAATCTTTCCTTGGAAATATCAAAGGAAAATACAATCAGAAAGATCAAGAAGAAGAAAGTTCCATGCACCACATATAGTGACATGAGGTGTAATTGCATGCAGAGGTCATGATTTGTGAAAATTTTAGCATTGCCTGCATGCAATTAGTGTGCACAAGTGATCGACATACAATGATGCTTGTATGCAACAACCACATGACAGGAAGGCATGCAGTGGTTGACAACTAATCAAGAAAGTAGTTCAATCATATGCATGGAACCAATTGAGGGTTTGACTTGCACTTACATTGATAGCATAGATGCATTAGAGCAAGTCCATCACCAACTTCCAAGCTTTAGCCTTGAAAATATCAACTGGGGGAAGTTGGAAATCCTTGAGAAAGTTAAGCAGGAGCCCCTCAAGCTGAAACCATTACCCATCGGTATGGAATACATGTTCCTTAAAAATGAAAAATTGGTAATTATTAACGTAAAGCATGCTTTGTAACAAAAAGGGAGACTACTGAAGGTGATAAATAAATGGTCGAAAATCTTCACTTGGTCATATCTTGAATTAACTGGAATAGATCCTAGGATATGCTAGCACAGAATTTACATTGACCCCTCCATGACGCCTCAAAGGCAACCACAGAGACGATTGAACCCAAAGTTGAAGCAAGTAGTTAAGGAAGAAATCAAGCAACTTCTCAAGGCTGGGTTCATATACCCCATTGCTGATAGCGAATGGGTTAGCCCCTTAGTTATTGTACCTAAAAGGGAGGCAAATGGAGGATGTGCATAGATTTCAGGCTACTAAATATGGAAAAATTCAAAGATCACTTTCCATTGCCATTTGTCTACCAAGTCTTAGACACCATCACAAGGAATTGCTACTATAGTTTTTTGGATGGGTACAGTGGGTACAACCAAATACAAATAGCCCCAGAAGACCAAGCCAAGACTACATTCACCAGCCCTTGGGGAACATTTGCATACAAATAGATGCTGTTTGGCTTGTGCAATGCCCCTGCAACATTTCAATGGTTAGTTCTAAGCATATTCCAGTAGCAGATAGGAAACAGTGTGGAGGCTCTTATGGATGACTTCTCCACTTATGGAGCAAACTTTGATCAAGCCTTGGACTAGTTAGAGAAAGTGTTAAAAAGATGTGTAGAAACTAATTTGAGGCTCAACTGGCAGAAAAGCCATTTGATGGTCCAAGAAGGTGTAGTACTAGGACACAAAATCTCACACACAGGGAGAGAGGTAGACCTCGAGAAAATCAAAGTTATCCAAGGAATTACCCATCAACCGAAAACTATCAAAGATATTTGGTCATTCCTTGGACACATTGGCTACTATAGGAGATTTATTGAGAACTTTTCAAAGGTTGCCAAACCATTGGTGGAATTAATGAAAAATGAAATACCTTTCGAATGGACCAAGAAATGCAAATTAGCTTTCCAAACTCTGAAATAGAAGCTAGTAGAAACACCCATTTTACAAGCTCTTGACTGGTCCAAACCATTCCATATCATGACTGATGCATCCAACTATGCCTGAGGAGCTATACTTACATAGTTAGATGATAAGAAGCATCCTTATTACATCCACTGTGCAAGTAGAAGTATCGTTGGTGCACAACTTAACTACACTACCACAAAGAAGGACTTAATGGCTATAGTGTTTGCACTAGAAAAGTTTAGACACTATGTATTGAGATATAAAGTATATATACATTCAGATCATAGTGTAATCTAGTTCCTCATGAATAAGCCAATGGTAAGCCCTTGCATCCTACGATGGCTTATAATCTTACAAGAGTTCGATCTTACGATGATTGATCGTAAAGGCACCGAGAACGTAGTTGTTAATCATTTATCTCGGTCGCGATGGGACAACAAAGAGGATGAGTATACAATTTTTGATCATTTCCCTGATGAATTCCTCTTTGCTGGTGTAGTGAATAATCAATCACCCATGGAGACAAATTGGTATAGTAGCATTCTTACCTATCTCCTTACACAAAAAATAACACAAGAGTTAAATCTTAAAAAGAAACAACAATTTCTTCACCAAGCCAAATACTTTATGGAGATCAATGGGCAACTTTAAAAAGTATTTTCTGATAGCTTCGTTTTTGTAGTGACCAAAAATGTCGACGGCTAGAAGAACTCCAAGGGTCGGCAGACGCGATAGTTTCGACCCCGTATCCACGGGAGGGCGGTGCTAGGTGTGTGCGGACACAGGGTGCCCTGAACGGTTTGGTCAATTAGACAAGGAATTACATCAGCGTCGATATAGCCTTTTGCAACGTAAATAATGTGAAATGCGAGATAATGCTTAAGGATAAATGAAGTAGAGGAGAAACTGTAAAAATGCGACAGTAATATGAAATAATGCTTAAAGGTAAATAAGACAGAGAATAATGTAAGAAAACGAGACAGTAAATGAGAGGTAAAGTAAAGTATGGTTAGAAACATGCACAACTCCAAAGCTAAAAATTCGTCCAGTCAGGGTGGATACAATTGGTTGCACAGTGTGACGGAGTGCAGAAGTCCCAAGAGTAACCGATGCGTGCTGGAAAAAAGAAAGAGCTATGCGCTTGGACGCGGACTTCACGTATAAACAATGCGAGGCTCTACCAAGGTGGTAGAACAGAGACAGGGACCTTATGCTAGCTGAGAGAGACTCTTTGTTTATAGTGTTAGACAGATGACTTTGATTATTACAATGCTGACGAGGGGGGAAATCTTTGTTTTAGAATTTCAAAGTTCCTACTACTTGGAAGTTGTTTGCTTCCAGGAAGATGCGAACTCTTTTGAAATTGCCAACTTTAAAAATTGCTGAATTTTCCAAACTGCGGGTATTTTTTTAGCAAAACATTGTGGGCTGTTATATGCTGTTTGTTGGGATATTTATAGGGCTGAAGGTAAGCAAGAGGGGCGGTTTGAATGCTACGTGCCGTAGGCTTGTGTTATCTCACTGGTGCTACTTGAGCCATCTGTGACCATTAGGCTTACAAGACCATTGCGATGCGAGCCTGCCATGCAATAACTGCGATCCTACTATGCCGTAATCGTGCCGTCAATGTTTGGAGACATGTGCCAAAGATTCGATTAGGTGGAGTGCATTGATGTTGCACAACCACTTGTATGCCTCGTTATGCCTTGTGACGAAGCCTTCTTGACATAGCATAGCATCTTGTCGCATGTCCTACCATATGTCACAAGCTTGCTACGCTATGCTATGCTATGTAGCATAACAACTTGCCTTAGTCACAAAAGTCTTACTGATTTGCAAACCATTCTCCTACGATGCCAGTTTTGCGAACTTTGTTGATTCCACCTTTCAAACTGCCTTCTGTCTCTTCAACAGGATTGCTATGCCTTGCTGCACCACGTAGCTCAGCATAGCGTAGCAGCAGACATGGTCCATCGCTTCTTGACAGAAAGGGACATCATTGCAGAACTCAAAATTGGGCAATGGGAGTGGGTAGTGAAGTCGTTGCTATGCTACGCTGTGTGAAATTGCGTAGTGTAGCACTTCGTTCAGCCATTGTTTTCTGAAGCTTGCTATGCTACATAGCGTAGCAGGCTTCATGACTTAGAAAACTTGCCAAACTGTTTCTTGTGCATCCAGGATGCTGCTGCTGATTCTGCACACTGTTTCTGAGTAGGCTGTCGGCTGTTTAGGCTACTTTGGTGGGTAGGTAGGATGGTACAGAACTTGTCCATGCTCAAAGTAGAAAATTTGTCAAACTAGCCGACCTAGACTTAGAACATTCTTCTCCCGATGAACTGCCATAGTGCTGTGTAGATTGTAAGAGCCTGGTGAGGCTAGGATGACCCCACATTTTTTAGGGTGTTTCATTGGCTCATCTTTATCGACGTATGGAGAACAAGCTTGATGGATGTCGGCAGAGAATACGAAACACCGTAGTAGGCGAAATGCTAAGGTTGTCACTTGGTAAGTGCTGGGACGTCGCTTGGCCATGCTTGAGAGTGTTGCACTGGTTTTGCGGAGGTTAAGGTAGAGAGAAGAGATGATGTTTAGTTGAGTCCCTCGTCAGAGTCCTCTGAGGGGCTCGTTTGCATTTTTATCTTTGGCTGGCCCTGTTCTTTAACCTCGTGTAGGCAGGTGTCCCCTCCGCAGGATGAGTTACGTTACATCCATGGAGGGTTTTGACTTGCCTACTGCAGTCTTCCGCAGGGCAAGCTGTGTTACACGTGTGCTGGAATTTGCACTCTCAAATAACCATGTTAGTCGAGGCACTTGCTTCGCGACCTATAGCCTATGCTGCTATAGTGGGATGCGTCTGTGGGGACAAGGTCTTGCTGGCTACTGGCATTGTTGTTACTCTTGGGCATCGTTGCTGGTGTGAGATGCCCAAAGCATGGAGGCGAGCAATGATCCTAGTAGTGCCAGTCGTGGGGGAGCTGGTCCCCAAGTCACTGGGGGAGCGGATGCACTGAAATCCCCACCAAAGGAATGCATGCTCAGTTCAGTTATGAGATCAACTACCACATAGTTGAACATTGCACGAGCCAAACCCTTGGCAGGGAACTGAAGAGCAACAATATTATGGCTAGGCCACAATATTGTCAGCACCTCAAGAGCAGGAACGAGCCTAGGAACTACCGTCAGGGCAGTGGGCCGTGGTGATAGTAGGTTCGAAGGGCCTGTATTACATCATACGACATCTTCGAAGGGTCAACATGACACCGAGGGTTGCGGTGTAGATGCCCCGGATCGTGTTCTCCTTGCATCAAGAATTATGTCTTGGAGCTGTGACGTCCCACCCACGCACCGGTATCATGCCCCTTCATTCGATGCGTATCTGGTGGTGGTGCATGTTGAGGGTGCGACACAAACCCAGCTTAAGGTCTTGGTAGACCGTGTGCTGGTTTAAGGTCCCAGCACACCGTACATGCCATTTTTATGTCATAGTGGATGTACAATGCTAGTTTATAGTCATAGTGGAATAAAAGGGCTAGTTTTATGTCGTGGCGAATGGTTGTTGCCAGTTTAACATCATGGAGGATGCTACTCAGTGCTGCTAGTTTATCGTCATTGCAGATGCTGCCTAGTGTAACTACTAGTTTATCGTTGTAGCAGACGGTGTGTGTTGTTGTCATTGCACTTCAGACGTAGTACGGCTTGAGGTACGTGTGGTTCACTAAGTTGGTGAACTCGTTGCCATCCATGTCTGCCAGTTTGACGGCTCCATTCCCAAAGGCTTTAGTGACCACGTAAGGACCTTCCCAGTTGGCTGAGAACTTACTTACATGCTCACGGATAACCTTGAGGATGAGGTCTCCATTTTGCATTGGTTGTTGATGTGGGTCTGCACGGTGTTTCTACTATTGTTTGTTCTGATAATGAGCGATTCGTCTCAACGTCTGCACGCATTCCTCCTCCACTGTGTCGAGGTCGATGATCTGTGATTCGTTGTTCTGGGCCTCACTCACAATGTCGAACAGGATCATCCGAAGTGAGGGTACCTGCAACTCAAGAGGTAATACAGCTTCAGATCCATAAACAAGACTGTAAGGGGTCTTACTCGTCGTAGTTCTGCAAGTCGTTCGATAGGCACAGAGGACATAGAGTATTTGCTTGTGCCACTGCCTCTTGTCGTTGTTAAGCATCTGCTTCAACAAGTTGATGATGGACTTATTTATAGCCTCTGCCTGCCTGTTCACCTGCAGATAATAAGGGGAAGAAAATGATTATTTAATGCCTAGATTTCTATAGAAGGTTTGGGTTTCCGTACTGCTAAACTGTGATCCATTGTCGGTCACAATAGTCATCGGAAGCCCACACCTAGTTACGATGTTATCAAGGATGAAATGCCAGATTTACTAAGATGTCGTTTTCCTCAGGGGAATAGCTTCCACCCACTTAGTAAAATACTCTGTGGTAGTGATAATGAAACTATGGCCTGTGGAGGACTTAGGCGTGATAGGTCCTATGAGGTCTACTCCCCATCATTGGAAGGGCCATGTAATTTGTGTTTGGTGTAAGTCTATAGGTGCTATGTGTATGAGATTTTCATATCTTTGGCATGTGTGACATGTCTTGACTTTTGACAGGTAGTCATGCTCCATGTAGGGCCAATAGTACCTTAGGTGTTTGATTTTCGCAGCCATAGCCCTGAGTGCTATGTGTCCACCGCATAGCCCTTCATGAATCTCATTAACTACCTTTTGTGCCTGCTCACCACTCACACATGCCAAAAATATCCCATCGTAGGATCGCCGGCATAGGGTATCATTTCCCATGAGCACGTATTGCCAGGCGCGCTTGCGGATTGCATCTCTTTGAGCTGATGTCAATCCACCTGGGGGTTCGCCATGTTGTAAATAATCTTTAATGTTATCGTACCACTCCGGGATCTCCGCAGCATCGACAGAGGCCACGTGTTCTACCTAAGTGATAGGCTCTATGCATTCTATGATCATAGTTGGCAAGGTCACCAAGGAATGCGATGGGATGTTTAACACGAGGGGAGCTAAGGCATTTGCTACAGTGTTCTCATTGCATGGCACGTGTTGCACATCAGTGGTCATGAATTGCTTCAGTAAGACTTTTGCTAGGTCGTAGTAGGGTTGCAGGTGCGTAGCCTTGCAGGTGTAGACTTCGGTGATTTGATTCACGACTAGTTATGAATCTCCCTGGATTGCCAGGTGTTGTACATGCAGCACGCGGGCAGTTAAGAGGCCTCTCAATAGCCCCTCGTATTCTACCACGTTGTTGGTGCAAGGGAATGTAATACGATAAGTGGATGGGTACATTTCCCCAGAGGGGAATGTGATCGTGGCAGCGGTGCTACCTCCTCACATGGTTGAGGCACTGTCGAAGTGTAAGGTTATCTCAAAACGCGACGGGACGATGGCGACATTGCTAACATATTCATCTGGGAACTCAGGATCTACGATTGTTTGGTCGTTGATTGGCAAGGCTGTAAGTTGAGTTGCTATGGCTTGGCCCTTTGTCGACGATTGACTTGCATAGCATAGGTCGAACTCTGTGGTTATTGCCTTCTATTGGGCTATCCTGCTACTTTCGTACAGGTTGCCAGTGATAGCCTGGAGTATGTTGCTTTTTCAAATGATGTTGGTTGTGCTGTGGAATAGGTAATGCTACCACTTTTTTAGTGTGAACACTAAGGCTAGGCAGTTGCTCTCCACCTCGTTGTATTTTTCCTCATATGCTATTAATGTGTGGCTCAGGTAATACACTGGTATCTCAGAGCCGTCATCCTGCTTCTGACATAGCAATGTCGCTATGGATGCATCGGAGGTGGCAAGGTATATGAAGAAAGACTTGTTCCTTTGCAGTGGGTGCACCGTTGGGAGGTGCAAGAGCTCCTTCTTCAGGTTGTTGAAGGCTTATTGACACTGGGCTGTCCACTTGAAGTCAACCCCCTTCTTTAGAAGATGTTGCATGGGGTGTAACTTGTCGATCAACCTTGCTATAAACCTTCGAATGAATTGCACTCTACCTTGTAAACCACGTAACTCCGTAAGGTTTGTGAGAGGAACTAGGTTGACGATGGCCTTGACTCTGTCTAGGTCCACCCATATTTTGGCCTCTGATACTACAAACCCTAACATGCATCTAGTATTTACTCCGAAGACATACTTCTTTGGATTAAGATGCAAATCATGCCTTTGATAGCACTTGAGGACTAACTCTAGATCACATGGGTGATGGGATGCCTCTTTGGACTTAACCGCTATATCATCCACGTAATCGTTTAACGTTTCTAGGATGTAGTCACTGAAAATGTAGGTCATGGATTGTTGGTAGGTTGCTCCAGCATTCCTGAGACCAAAGGGCATCATGGTATAGCAGAAGGTTCCCCATGGAGTCATGAAGGTTGTTGAAAGATGGTTCTCTGGGTTGATGTGGATTTGGTTGTATCCGAAGAAGCCATCCATGAAGGATAGCAAAGCATGATTAGCTGTGGTGTCAATGAGTTGATCGATGCTCAGGAGTGGAAAGTTGCCTTTGATTGTTGCCTTGTTCAAGTCTCAGAAGTCTATACATATTCGTATCCCTCCTGTTTTCTTCGAAACCACAACGATGTTGGACACCCACTTTGAATAGTCGATCGTGTGGATGAAACCTTCTCGGTATAACTTAGTGATTTCATCCCTCACAGCTAGTACGATTTCTGGCTTAATCTTATGCACCTTTTGCTTGACTGCCCTTATATGTGAGTCTAGGATGATGTTATGCTGAATTAGCCGTAGATCTAGACCTGGCATGTTGCTGTATGACCATGCAAAGATATCGATGTGATCCTGCAAAGTTTTAACTATGCCCTCATGTATTTGTGTGTCTGGAAGGGAGCTAAGTCTTAATGTATTTACCTCCCTTATTGATGTGGTCATGGGTATCTCGATAAGAGGATCCTCGATTACATCCCCGGCCTCTAAATCTAGGGCATGGACTAGGTGTCTAGGCTAATCCAAGGGTGCTTCTAAGGTTGCTATAGTGTTAATTGTAGTTGACCCCCAATCGATCATGTCGAGGTTCAATTGTCTCGCGAGCTTTCCTTGTGGCCCTGCTAACATTAGAGGTGTAGAAAGGGCATGACGGGTTTCCATCTCTTTCTTGACCTATCATCATAAGATGAAAGCCTAGGTAAGGGTCATCAGAGATTGTGTGAAACATAAATCTGCAAAGCAATACCGAGATGCGACTTGCTAAGTAAGGTGATGTAAAGATTGAGAGTTTGCTAGTTTAAGGTCATGGAGGACCACCAAGGCACGAGAGTCTAGAATTGTTAAAGATATGGAAATTGTTGATGTGAAGTGTGAAGTTGTGTAACTGTTGATATGTGAATGCCAAAGTGGTAGTTTAGTGTCATTTCAGACTACCATATTGTGACATGCAAAATCTTGATATGCAAAATAATAAAAAGAATGAAACTATGAGTACAAAGGGTATTGAACTGTTAGTGTGGAAATGAAGACATGAAACTGTTAGGAAATATGCTACTTCCTATATTGAGGCGTACGAGGTAACTGCTGATGTAAGAGTGTAGTTAGTTTGACGTCATTGTGGACTGCGATCGTTACAAGTTGAAATTACTATTTTTGGGTCCTGAGGAGCGTAACCATGCTAGGCTTGTTAGTTTAAGGTCTTTTTGGACCTTTAATTGAAAAAAAATATTATTATATTATTTTTTATTTTCAAGAAGGTAAGCAATTGGTCTAAAGCCTGTCAAGGTTTAAATGTTAATAGTATCATGATGCTGTGGCGAGCATGCTACGCTGCACGCTGTGCCCCGCATTAACTAGAGAGAGAGAGAGAGAGAGAGAGAGAGAAAGTTTTGTCATTTTGCCACTACTGCTATAAATAGGGATTGAATCCTGGTAATTTTGCCGTTTTCACCCTAAAAGTGCATAATCCTCATCGAAGTACTCAGTGATTTTGGAGCATGGAGAAACTGTGTTAATCGATTAGCGAGGTGAATTTCTAAAGTGAAGGTCGTAAATCTGCAAGTAGGGCCATGGCCCCTAAAACTCAGTTGGTGCTTGTGAAGGTCAAGGAGGCAAAGAAGACCCTGAGGCGTGGGCCACAAGCACGCGTTCCGGCGTGGGAGAGCACACCGTTGACTTAGTGAGTTTTCATGTCTCCTCTACCCTTTTCTCCTTGCACCTTCGACTGCTTTCTGCTTTGGTTTTGCATCTCATTTGTTTTGCTATTTGTATTTTCTACAGCCGTGTTGTTTTAGCTTTTGTGTTGTCGTGGCCTCTTTTTCTTTTGGTCGTGGTTGTTGTGCAAGGGTTTTGTTGTGATTCCATGCAAGGCCGTTGCCACTATCACAGTTGTCGCGACTACGGGGCTGGGGCCCTTTAAGTTGCTTGACTTTGGCATGCCGTGACGTAAAACCCTTGGGAGGGTTTGGTTATGTGTGAAATAGCGCTGCGGCACATGTTTTTTTTGAGCATGTTGTTAGTTATTTTGTTGCTACGCCAAGCTACTTGCATGTTCTCTCTACGATAGGCTTTCGCATCTTTGCTACGCTATGTGTGGACAAGGGGTTATGATATGCTAAATTTATGGTCTACTAAGCGCTGCTATGTTGCTCATGCATTGCATTCAAATTTGATGTCAATATTTGCTAGTTGTGTCGTGCAGGGTAGGACCAAGGTTAGGCTGATAATTTTGGACTTTGAAGGGGTCCTATGTCATGTAGGCAGACCTATGGCCAATGTTCCCCCTCCCCCGATACATGTGGGAGAGTGAGTGGTTTGGTTCAGGGACGGGGTGCGAGACTTCCTGCAATTCCTTCTCAACCATTTTAGTCTCATGGTTTGGTCCTTAGAAGAGATGTCAAAGTCTGGCATAATAGAGGCCATGCTGCCAGGGACAAGTCGGGACATCCTGAGATACTTTTTTGATGACATGACCACCAGTAGGCCAGGAGGAGGGTCTACCTAACACTCCACAGGGTTGAGGTGTTTAGCCTGGATCTGGGATATGCCAAAATACTAGTGTTATCACCCGTACAACACATTGTACCTCGCATGCCATGTGGCGACGTACTTTTAGAACCCACAGGGGATCGTCTATTGTGTTGGTGGGTGAATTTTGTATCTTTGCTTCGCCTGGTTGTGCAATGTTGGCTGTACTTGGCCGAGTGTTGATAGTGTGTGCTTATCACCAGGTTCTATATTAACGATGACGGGGTTTATGACCAGCCGGGTGAGTTGGCCATAATGTAGCTAGCCCTTCGGGAATTTGCCTCTGCTAAGAGCCTGTTGGCAGGTCTGATTGGTCATTGCAGGGGGAATACCGTTCCTACCTACGCACATTCACCTATTTCTACAATCATTGCAGGGTGAAGGGTTGGCTGGACAAGGAGTGGAGAGAACCTTTCAAGTAGGTCACGCTCAAAGCGGTTCTAGCGGTTGAACTCCTGCTATTCCCATCACCATATAGACCTGGTGGATTAACAGGCGGGTGCCACATGCTCAAGTGTTTTCGTAGTTTGTTTTTTTTTCTAATTTTAAAAATTTTACAAGCATTTCCAATGGGCGAAGATTTTGAATGAAATGAAAAACTTTGGAAAGGAAACTGGTTTTGCATTAACTTATGTGTTATGTAAAGTTTTCATGCTCTAGTATGCTAGTTTTAGGTCATTTCGGGTCGTTGCTAGTTTTGGGCTATTTCGGGCTGTTGGCGTAGCATGCCGAAATGATGGCACATTGACGAGACAAGGAAACGACGAATATGCAAAGATAGCAACCGGGTGGGAGGTTGTAAGGCTACTATGCTATGCGTAGCTACCTCTTGACCTTTCATGGGTTGATCAGAACGTAAGGTCGAGGCGTTTTGCCAAGGGCCCCATTCATATAACTGTCCTTCACTTGGAAGGGCAACTCAACCCATAAGTTTTCGATTTGAGGGTCAACTTGTTGGAGCAATCCCTTCATTGTATGATTAATGCATGCATGCATAGGTTCTTCATATTCAAATGTTGTAACTTCTGAACCCTGTTCTATGCCTATGTTGCTGATTGCTTGTGTTACCAACCTGTCACCATGGATTATCACCTCTCTACCTGCGTACGGTAAGTGGATTTCCTAGTGTATAGGTGAGGAGACAGCCCTAAGGTGTGCTAACCATGATCTTCCCAAGATCAGGTTAAACCTGGGCATTTCTTCGACCACGACGAGCATTGCGTATGTGGGGAACTGGTCTTCTGCTACAAAGTTTATATGAACTATGCCCTTCACCAGGACGCGTGCCCCGTTGAAGGACTGCAAACATGACGTCGTCATTGGTTTAATCTAGTCAACTAATCCCAACTTATCTATAATAGGGAAGGAAATGACATTTGTGGTAGCTCCATCATTGATGTGTACCCTTCAGATCTGGTGTTGGTCGACCCGAATTGTGATGAAGAGAGGCACCGTAGTCACTTGATTCCCTTCGGGATCTTAATGGCATCGCTGCTGAAAGCTAATTGAGGTATTGTGGACTCCATGGGTACGGAGGGGAGTATGACTGAGTGGATCACTTTCTCTTCCGCTGGCATGTTTTCGTCAACCAGAATTGCTGTTAACATGCGGACTAGATCCTTGCGATGTGGTACAGATGTCATGACTAGGTCGTACAAGCTCAATGTGGCACTTTTCTACCTTAGGGCTTTCCCAACCTGGGTGATGGCGTCTAAGAAGTCTTGGCCGCCCACCTGTTTGACACCTTCCTCCTTCTCAATTTGTCCTAGAAGATGAATCTCTCGAGGGGAGATGACCTCGGACCTAGGTTCAGATCTTTGTCGGCAGGGTGATGCAGGCTGTGTAATCGTGTCAACCTTCATATTTGGTGACGAAGGTGTAAATACAAGGGGCGAAGGTGTAAGCTTGGAGATACTTTTGACGATATTCCCCTTTGATGCCTCGCCCACCAAGTAGGCTTCTCGCTTGGTGGGACGAGGAGGTTGTTTAATGTTGTTGCATGGGATGGGTGTTGTTGAAGACGTTGGCCCCTTGATGATGAATGAAGGTAGAGGCGTTAACTAACAGGGTTGTGTGGCCTAACCAACAGGCGGTGCAAAGGTAGATGCCCGTGGTGAGACTTTTAGGATGAAGGGTGGCTGCGAGCTTGGACCAGCCATTGGTGGTATTGGTGCACTACACTGAGGCACATGAATCACAAACGGCTAGAAGGGTGGTCTGGGATCATTGTCAATACCAATGGCATTGATTACGTAACCAGCATTATTGGTGTTGAGGGGATCTGTGTAGACATACATAGATTGGTTTTCAGGGCGTACTGGGTTACTTTCATCTAGCACCAACTTTCCTAGGTTGATTGATCTTTGGATGTCATCCTGCAACGATAGACAATAATCCGTGGTGTGACCACTTAGTTGATGGTAGTCACAAAACCTATCTAGCCTAAATCCCCTAGGAACTGGAGGCTCATTGGGTAGGGCCAAAGAGGGATTCCTAAGGAGCTCGTAGTAGCGTTAATGTCTCATGTTTGCTTCCTCCGACATCTGCTTGTGTTGGATGTATCCCACTGCCAACAGTTGCTTCAGGAGTTCTGAAGGTTTGAGAGGCAATGGGGTGTATTTGGAATGATCTTTGCGCTTGAAGTTGGGTTTAGTATATGTAGATGTCTTGGGCGCAGGTGCGGTAGGTTGTGATGCTTGGCTCGGTTTGGGTGCAGAGTTAGCCGTAGGTATGGACGGTTTCTTATTATTCTTGCTTCCACTGCTGCTATGTTTGGGCTTAGCCTCAGCTGCCATAGCAGCCACCATGGTTGTTGGGGCCTTACCCATGTCCTTTTTTGCAAAGCTGTTCTTGTAAGTGATGTAGGCCAGGTCTTTGCTTGCCTCGGCCGCATCTTGTATGCTTTTCGTCTGAGCGAAAGCTTGGCTAAGAGAGTGTGGAGTGAGGTAATACAGTTTGGACTTGATGAAGTCATTCACCACACCCTTAAAGATGGCTAACAAGTGAGCCTCCGTGATGGGCTCATGGATTTGGTTAACGGTCATGCTCCAACGTTGAATAAATTTTTGGACTAGTTCTAGAGGGTCTTGTTTCACGCCCATCAGTTGATCCAATGTGGTTTCTGGCTTTAAGTTGTATTTGAAGCGTGTCACAAATTGGGTCAAGAGTTCTTCCAAAGTTGAAATAGATGAATGTGGCAATGCGCAGTACTAATCTAGGGCTTTCCTGGCTAGGGACATGGTGAAGACATGAATGATCGTATGCGGCCACTGTTGTAATAGCAAAGACTCTAACCGGAAAGTGACAAGATGTGTATTAGGATCCCCTTCCCCGTCGTACTTCGATCACTACAGTTTTCTAGTCAATCAGACAGTGACTTACATTGACATCAATATAGCCTTTTGCAACATAAATAATGTGAAATGCGAGATAATGCTTAAGGAGAAATGAAGCAGGGGAGAAATTGTAAAAATGCGAAAATAATACGAAATAATGCTTAAAGGTAAATAAGACTAAAAATAATGCAAGAAAACGAGACAGTAAATGAGAGGTAAAGTAAAGTATGGTTAGAAACATGCACAGCTCCAAAGCTACAAATTCGTCTGGTCAGGGTGGATACAATCGGCTGCATAGCGTGACGGAGTGCAGAAGTCTCGAGAGTAACTGAGGTGTGCCAGAAAAAAGAAAGAGCTATGCGCTTGAATGCGGACTTCATGTACAAATAATGTAGGGATCTACCAAGGTGGTAGAATGGAGACGGGGAAGTTGTAATGTTGCATTTTCTAAGTGTGCCCTTGAGGCTCTTTTTTTTTGAATCCTAAGGGACCGACGTAGCTGCACCGGGCTGGTTGGTGGCTCGACAGTGGTAGGCATAGCCTGCATCATTAAGGGGGTTTCGAGACTAGCAGTGGGAATGGTGGTAGTTGTCTCAGCCATTCTCTATGTAGTTAGAAGGCAATGATAACGAGGACAAAGATCACAAAGGCAAAATTAGGCTAAAGGAAAACGTGGGCTTTCTATCTTGCTGGATTCTAGAGGAATCGTCGAAGCGACTGATCTATACCACGCGATCATGTAAACAACCACGGAGGTATCACGTTTACGTTAATCGATGATGGATACAGATAGCTTTCAGGACTACCCATGAAACGTAGATCGGAGGTTCAGGCCCTCCTAGCGTCAGAAAACTGTAACGATGAGAAACATCGGTTGCTAGAAACATCTAAAGGATTTCCATGTACACAGTTCCAACCCCGGATCCATGTGAGGGCCATGTTGGAGAAAATGAATCTGAGTTGCCCTGAATGGTCTTGTCGATCAGACAGGGACTTAATCAGTAAATTTCATTAATGATCATGTAATGGGATGATGATTGAGTATGAAGATGTAATAGTAGATGAGGGAGAAAATGAGATCGACTCCAAGATTGGATTTTAAAGGGGATGAAAATGATGTAAGCTATTCAAAATGATTGTAAAATTGATGTAAACAGGATGCAATGGATTGAGATTTAGAAAATACACGATCCCGAGATCTGGGATCTATCTTGTAAACAAATATGATGTATAGAACGGGATTTAGAAGAAAACTCTGGTTTGGACGAAGTATCCGCCACCAACAAGAAGCTATTTAGAGATTAAATAAGCAAAATCCAATCTACCTTATTCACTAGCCAATTTGGATGCAAGGGAGTCAAGCTTGAAGCAAAATGTTTGCTAACTTGAAATCTCTAACCAAAAGCTTCTCTGTATCACCGTCGATGCTCTTTTATTGCCAACTCTTTCTTGTCTTCTTGCCAACTTTTTGCCAAAAATGCCAAGCCTTCGAGTGTTGTCCACAGGGGTATTTATAAGATTAGGGTTAGGAGAAAAATGTGGTTTAGATGACATGTGTCTTGGGCCTGCAAAATGCCGTTGACCTAATGTGTTGTGGCTAAAGCTTGTGATGCTATGCTATGCTATGCTCTGAAGTGTAGTATAGCGTAACCACCCTTGTATTAGCATTGAAGGATTTCTAGATCTTCAGTAATAAACTGTCCTATGGCTATGCTATGATACACTGGAAAGCATATTGTAGCATAATTACCGCTACTGCTTGAATTTTTTTATCTTTGTTGCTATGGCTAAATTAACTATGCTTCTTGCATTACGCTGCATAGCGTAACGTGACATAGCGTGCAAAAAGTTAAAGTTTTTAACATAGCTAACTTGTGAAGTTGAAGTGTTGGCACTATGCATTCCTTGTTCTATTCTGTCCTCCTGAAGTCTACTATGCTAAGCCGTGTAGCATAGCGTAGTAGGCCCTGAGCCGAAAAAAAACTTGCTGAGATGTGCAACTATTTTCAGTGCTTCCACCATTTAGATGTCTTAACGATGCACTTGTGAAATCTTTTCCTAAGCTTCAAGACTTTTCTGAATTATCGAGGCCCCAAAATTTCACGTTGTTTCAAATTTCATGGTTAGCATGGATGGCCATCTCCACCACAATTGAGTTGGAAGGAGGAGATTCGAAAAATAGAATGTGGTTGTCCATTTGTCTAAGTTTGAGGAAAGGCTTTACTTGTTGAATGTTGAACAATTTCTTTTTACTCAGGCATTTAGGCTTGAAGATCAACATGGCTCCAGAGGAAAAGGTTTGATTAATTACATAAGACCCCTTCCACAATGTTTGGAATTTTGTCTTTTAGGGTACATGCATGGGGTTCCAGTAGAGAACCTTATCTCCTAGTTGAAGTTTTACTTTCCTGATTCTAAGGTCATGACATTTCTTGTTGAATGCCTTATTCACCTCATTTAGGGATAGGGCCACTAATTGATTTTCATCTAGCACATTATGGTTGATTAATCTTTCTTTCTATGCTAGACTTAGGTTAAGATTTAGTTCACAGGTTGTTGAGAGTGTACAGAGCTTGGATTGAATTGGGAGCATTGGAAGTTTCTCGTACACTAACTTATAGGGAGAATAGCCAATAGGAAGTTTCCAAGTTGAATGATAAGCCTAGAAAGCATTGTTAAGTTTTGTACTCCAATCCTTCCTATATTTGCTAATGGTCTACGTTAGTATTTTTGTGATCTCCTAGTTGGTTACCTCTACTTGACCATTGGCTTGGGGGTGGTAAGGTGTTGTTAATTTATGTTTTGCCCCCAAGTGTTGCATTAACTTTCTAAAGGTGGCACTTGTCAAATGAGTTCCATTATCAGAAATTAGTGAATGTGGCACTCCAAACTATTCAAAATATTTTGTTGTATAAATTTGGCAATAGTGGATGATGTACAATCGGTAATGGTTGCTACTTCTATCCATTTTGTGCAGTAGTTAACTACTACTATAATATATGCCTTTTCAGTGGACATAGGTGTGATGGAATCTATGAAGTCAATGCCCCATATGTTGAAAGGTTCTAGTGGTTAAATCCACTATTGAGAACCTTCCATGTGAGCAGTCATCCCTGTATCTTGTTGATAACGTTCACAAGACTTGATGAATTGGTGGGCATCCCTAAATATTATAGGACAATAGTATCCTATCATCAGGATTTTTTTGACCATGCATCTCCCTACATAGTAGCTTCTACAAGGCCCTTCCTGAGCATCTTGGAGAATGTGTAGTTGATCCTCATTAGGGACACACCAACAAATTAGGCCATCAACACACACCTTATAAAGATATTTGTTGATTTCCATGAAGTATTTCTTTCAATGAAGAAATTGTTGCTTTTTCCTACAATCCAATTCTTGCAGCATCTCTTGAGTGAAAAGATATGTGAGGATGTCATTATACCATATTGCTTTTGTAGGCATTTGTTCACTTATTGCTCCTGCAAAGAGAAGTTCATCTAGAAACTGATTAGAGAGGTGGTCAACAATCACATTCGTAGTTCCTTTTCGATCTACCATTGTGAGATCAAACTCCTATAATATCATGAACCATCATATGAGATGAGGGCTCAGCATTGGCTTATTCATGAGGAAGTAGATTACATTGTGGTTTGTATGCACAAATAGTTTGTAACCAAGCACATAGTGCCTAAACTTTTTTAGAGCATACACCACTACCATTAATTCTTTCTCCATGGTGGTGCAATTTAAATGTGCTTTCACAACATATTGAATCACATAGTGGATGTAGTATGGACATTTCTTATTGTCCATTTGTGTGTGTACTACTTCCAACGCATAGTTAGATGCATTTGTCTTGATATGAAAATGTTTGGGCCAATTTGGTGCTCATAGAATTGGTGTTTCTATGAGTTTCTCCTTTAATTGTTGGAATGTGTATTCACATTCCTTGGTCTAGATGAAAGGTGCATCTTTCTTTGTAAGCTTTATTAATGGCTTTACGATCTTAGAGAAATTCTCTATGAATTGCTGGTAGTAGCTAGTGTGTCTAAGAAAAAATTGAACATATTTTGCGGTCTTTGGTTGGCATGTTCTTCCTTGGATGACCCTTATTTTTTCTAGGTCTACCTCAATTCCTTTTTGCAAAATTTGATGTCATAGCATAATGCCTTATTAGATCATGAGATGGCTCTTTTACTAGTGGAACTGTAAGTTTGTCTCTACACATATCTTTAGTACTTACTTAAGTTGGTCCAAGGCTTACTCAAAGGTAGCTTCATGGGTGGAAAAGTCATCCATGAAGACTTCAACACCACTACTAATCTATTGCTGAAAGATACTAAGGACCAAGCATTGAAATGTTTTAGGATCATTGCATAGACCAAATGGCATCTTACAATATACAAAAGTCCCCTAAGGACTCATTAATGTTATCTTGGCCTAATCTTGGGGTGTAGTTTGGATTTGGTTATAGCCATTATAACCATCCAAGAAGCTATAATAACAATGCCTAGATATGGTGTCTAATACTTGATCCACAAATGTCCAAGGAAAATGATCTTTAAACATTGCGATATTCAATAGCCTAAAGTTGATGCAAACTTGCCATTTGCCATCCTTCTTTGGTACAATTACAAGTGGGCTAACCCACTCACTATCTACAATTAGATAGATGAACCCCACCTTGAAGAGTTGATTTATTTCCTTGATGATTTGCTTTAATTTAAGGTTTAGCTACCTTTGCAAATATCTTCTAGGCTTCATCACTAGGTTAGTGTAGATGTGATGTTGGCATATCCTTGGATCAATTCTTGTTAGCTCTGGATATGACCAAGCAAAGACTATTGACTATTTTTTCATCAATTTCAACAACTTTTCTTTTTGTTTAGAAGTAAGTTTGATATTAATTATGACCAGTTTACTATTATTTAAAAATGCATAATCTATACTGGCTAGTAAATTTTTTAGCTCTAAGGACTCCTGCTTGAAGTGATTAGGGATTTCCAACTCTTCCCAATAGGTATCATCATCTTCATTAGAGAGTTGGAAATGAACTTGTTCAATTTTCTTCATTCCTTCAACATATGCACAAGTTAGGCTCTTAGTTGGCTCCATGCATAATGTGCTACTATTTGGGTTAGTTATCAACCACTGGGTGCCAACCTATTTTGTGGTTGCTACATAAAGACACCTTTGAATATTGATCTGTTGTACACATTGATTTCCTGCTTTAATGTAGCTACTCTTGATTGACCAAATATGTTGCATGAAATTGCACCTATTATCACTATAGATGATGCATGGAATATGCTTCTTCTCAATTTTTCCTAGCTCATTTTCGTTGGATATTTCTAAAGATAGGTTTCTTATGCCCATTCATGCATGAACTATGTTGAACCAAGCTCTTCCCATGATGATGGGGAAGTCATTTCTGTAGTTGTCCACCTTGATTACCAGAACATTAGTAGGATAGGACCACCCACAAAATATGGTCACAATGTCCTCGACTAAGTTCAAAGAGATAGTAATTGATTGATTTGCTAATTCTAGATGGATGTTACTCTTTTTAAGAGGTGATAGGTTCTAGGCCTTGTACATGTCATGAGAGATGAGATTAACTTTGAAACCAAAGTTAAGAAGAGCTTTGCATGGCTCATGCCCAACAATCTATAGATAAATGAGTGGACATCCTAGATCAAATCTTTTTGTAGAAAGATTACTAGCCTTGATCCAGTCAGAAACAACATGAGTTAGCATGAGTGGAGCTTGGTTTAAAGGGCATCAAAAGGTATTTGATGTAGAGGATGAGGGTGCTAGAGATGCAGGGTGATCAACTAGAGTAGGTTGTGAGGGTTGGAGAGGATAGTTGTGTCAAAAGAAAGGTCCTTTTTATGATTGATTGTCTAGACCACTCAGCTTAAAAATTGGTTGTGAGTGTACAACCCTCATAGCATTCTGTTGTTGTAGTTGTGAAGGAATCTCACCCTACATGAATAGAGTAGGAGGTAACTGGGTTGAAGGTGGACGTGTATGTGTAGAGGGATGTGGAGGATGGTATGGATATGGATATGGATTTTTCCCTCAAGTAGATGGTGAATGTGTTTTGTGGTACTCTGGAGGCTAATAGAAATGCTGGAATGATGCATGACTTACAGAATGTCTAAGGGAGATGGGTTGCCTATAAGAGTGCTACTACCTTAGTGGTGGTATTCCCCATGATTGTGGTTGGTACCACTGTTGGTATTGTTAATAAGGTTGTGTAAGAGTTCCACTTGGGTAGTAAGCTTGTTCATGGTGGTGGAACTGTCTTGGGCTACCTTGAGGATAAGGAAATTGTCTTGGAACTTGCCTATGTGCTAGGTGAGGATTCAATGTGGACACTCTAGACTCTTGTAAGTTCAAAAGTACAAGGAAAAATCCATTTGGATGTTCATATTGGCAAATCTCACATTCAGTTTCATCATTAGAGTCAAACTCCACAATTTCCTATACTGCAGTAGCTTTGCCCTTATCTCTTTGGTAGATACGTTTAGCTTCTTTTCACCTCCTATGATTATGATCACTCTTTTGGTCTTTTGATTCTTCAACAATCTTGAAAGTAGTTTGAAATTTTTCATCTAAAGAGTCTCATAACTTATCAACCTTGACTAAAATACTAGAAATAGATTTTTAGATGGGCAAGGTCTCTCTATTCACCACTTCATCAAGTGGTGAATTTTCCTTATCACAAAATTAGAGATCCCATTTTTTGATGGAATGGTCCCTATTATATTCTTTAGCACTTTCTCTTTCTTATAGATCACGTTCTTCTTTTGCTACCTACTCAATCAGCCTTTGGATTTGATGAGCTCTTAGTTTAGACAATCTACCTTAGGCATATACCCCAAGGGTTCTTCTAGTTTCTGCTCTAAGCCCATTTATGATGTGGTGAAGCTATTCTCTCTGAGAATAATCATGGCCAAGGAACTGATGTAGGAGTGAATAGTATCAACCCATGGTGGCATCCAAGGGTTCATGTGCACCTTGTTTCTAGCCTTAGATTTTCCTTCTTAGATTAGACACTCTGGAGTATGTCTAATATTTGTCATTAAACAGCTTTAGCATGGCACTCCATCTACAAATAGGTTTTGGCTCTAAGGACTGGTACCAGCTTTTACCTTCTTTGATGAATGTCTTTGAGAAAAGCTTGAGTTTTTTCCATTCATTATGTATGTTCTATAAGGCATAGACATCATGAAAATCTTGTAGATGTATCTGTGAATTAGAATTGTATCCCCCTTAAATCTTGGGATATTATTCATGTCTAGGTGCTTGATCTAACTATCCTTCATATGCCTAGTTGGGATTTTTACTAGCTCTGTAATGTTGAGCATATTTTGAGTTGCCAATAAAGGTTCATCATCATCGTTGTGTCGATGATGCCAACGATCATTTTGACCATCTCTTCAATTTTGGTGGCTTTCATGGTCATTGTTATGTGTCTGATCGCCTTCATCATGGTTGTTTCAATGGTGGCTTCCATGAGAACCATTAGATGAAGAGGCATTTTTGAAATTGGATGAAGAGGATGAAGAGGAAGGTGGACTACCACTACCACTATAGTGTCCACCACTACTCTTACGCTTGTTGTGATCACCATCCTTAGATCCCTTATTGTTGTGATGTTTACTCGAGTTCCTACCTTGGTTATCACTTCTTTCTGAACCAAGTTTATGAATAGTGGACTGTAGGATCAAGTTCACACCCTCATCACCAGTATTAGGGGGTGGAGAATCTTCATGTTAAGAACCTTCAGTAGGAGGATCCTTAGTGTCATCTTGATTTAGTAGGAATAAGGGATTGGTGTAATGTTTCCCCTTTGTAGCTTCATGAAGTTTCTCTTGACATCAATATCGTTTGCATTGTGTTTCATTGGGAGAGTAGTTTTAAGTGTCATATATATTCACAACATATTCTTCATGAAGATATACTATGCCTTGATTCTTGAGGGTCTTAAATAGCATCGTTGGCATAGGTCTATCATGGGCCAAGATGATATTGCCCTCCATATCATGCCATTGTAGCTATTCATCCTAATGTAGGATGAAGATGAAGTTTAAAAAAAATTCATGTAGATGAGTGTATACCACCTTGCACTCTTATGGGATTGGTGGTTTGGTATCCTCATGCTTGCGAGAAGAAGAAGAAATTTTGTAAACAAAAAAAATAAAAATAAAATTATTAGTGTGCTTTTACAATTCAATGTATAGTGGGAATGATATTGACCTTGAAGTTCATACAACAATATTAATGATATTCAGTTAGACTTAAATAGCACACGTTCCATAAACAAAGTCCCTAGTAATGGTGCCGATGATGAGTGGTAAGGTACCCCTATGCCCAACCATACGCAATTGGTTGAATTCCATGGACTTTATCATTTCTAGTGCACTAGTCCCTTAGGAAGTGAATCTAGCCTTAAGGTCAATCATTGTCTTCCCAATTACACTTGTAAATTTCATTGGTATGGTTAAGTGTAATTGAGGCATCCAATTTTTATCATTTTGTGTTTTATAGTTTGGTACTCAAAATGTAGATAAAAGGAATTTGATTAACTAATTAAATAGCATCTAACTAATCCTAATATAAGCATCTAATTCTACTCTCTGTACATGTCCTAAACCCATGTATCCACTACTAGGTGAACAAGCACTATGCTACTGGGTATACCAAGAAATAACACTACTAGGATTACTAAGCGAATATGTGTTATGCTTGAAGTGATTGTACATATGTGTGTAATCTATCTGACTTAATTGCTTCATTAATGTAATAATTGGAAAATATTTAATAACTAATGGAAAATATTTAATCTATAATTTAAAACATTAAATGAATAATTGAAATAACTAATTTATCCAAAGTCCTGTATATTTTATCAAAAATCTCATCTTTATTTCCACACACACTATTGTGCTCAAGTACAAAAATGCTAAATAAAGATTCATACACTTAATGACTCCTATTGTAGGCACTTGGGGAAAAATTCTAACTTTGAAATGAAAAAACTATAAGAGCTTCATTGCAAATACAATTTCTACTTACCATAAATGTGGCTGCAAGCATGTATTTATAGATGATTTTTAACACTACATCAACGGGGCCTTGTCGATGCATGGTAAGATGTGTTGATGGAGCCTTGTTGATGTAGCCAATTGAACACGACTCATCACTATTGTTACTTGGTTTACAAGAACCTATTCCCAAAGTGATTTTAAATAGTTAAATTCTTATATAATTGATTTCAAATGTTAATATTTTAGGAGCATTAAAATAATAATTTTGTTGGAATGATGGATGAATATTTTATACTAATTTCTTCTAAATTTCTGAATTTCTTTATTTTTTTTATGGATCATGAGTCAACCACAACTTGACCACAACTCATGATCTATAATATCATGAATCATGGTATTACAACACAAGCTATGGTAATCATCATAATAGATATAAGTAAATTTTGAGGATGCCATGAACTTGTCACGAGTTATAGTCATTGTCACATGACCTCATCACAAGTTGTAATAAATTTAACTTATTAAATTGTTAATCATAAATTGTGGTTGTTAATCATGAGTTGAACATGAGTGATGGTGGAGTTGTAGTGAATACCATGAGTAAGATAAAAATGATATTTGTGATACCATGATTCATGATCTTTATTGCATAACCTCACCATAGGTCCTAATAAATTCAACTTGTGAAAATGCTCATCATGAGTCATGGTTGTCAACCACAAGTTGACCACAAGTCATGGTGAATAACATAAGTGAACCATGAGTTATGGTCAAGGAAAAAATGATGTCTACAATGCCACAAGTGATGAAATCATGGTTAAAAATTTGTAGTACAATGCCAAGAGTAGTAAACTTGATGAAGCATCAAAGTGTTATGTTGATGAGCCTTCGTTGATGTGGCCTTATTGATGGGCACTTGTCGATGTAGTCCCATCTACATGATGTTGCCTCATTGAAGGGGTTGTGTCAACATAGCATTTGTGACATTTATAGGGCCACGTCAACATAGCTTCATAATAAAGTCTATGAATACATACTTATCAGCCATGTTTATGGGAGGTCAAGTTATAGTTGTAGCAGAGCTCTTGCAGTTTTATCATTTGAGAGTTAGAATATTTCTCTGAGTGCCCATAGTAGGAGTTAAAAAGTATACAAATTT
Organism: Gnetum montanum; assembly: GCA_015680685.1. Lineage (NCBI taxonomy): Eukaryota > Viridiplantae > Streptophyta > Gnetopsida > Gnetales > Gnetaceae > Gnetum > Gnetum montanum. Next base: position 184,772 of record MNCI01013980.1, read on the forward strand.
TTATTCAAGCATTGATGTACCTAAGCACACTAGTGTGAATGGCAATAAAGATGATCCTTTTGATCAAACCTTGTAGCACTTGGAATAGATTAATGATTTATTTCTGCATTTACTATTTTCATTAAGTAAGTAATTAATTAAGCTAAACTTGATTTCAATTGATTAATTAAGTAATGAAGCCAAATAGATTAAACACACAAGTACAAGCACTTCGAGCATAACATACAACACTTGGTAATCTTAGAAGTGCTTAACACTTGGTAGCCAAATAGTGTTGTATGCATTTAGGATGTGTATGAAAAGTGGGATTAGATACTTATGTTAGGATTAGTTAGAGATTAAGTAATTAGTTAGATTAAATTAACTATTAAATTACTTTATTTCTCTATTTTAAAGCACCGAGAGCATAAAACAATAAAAATCATATGCCTCAATTACACTTCACCATATCTTTGTACATCACAGGTATAGTTAGGAAGACAATGAATGACTATTAGGGCAAGTTCATTTCCTAAAGGTTAGTGTACTAAAAGACATAGAGTCCATGAAATTCAATCAGATTGTGCATGAATGCTTAGTGATTCCTATGGTTAAGCATAGAGGTACTTGACTATTCATCATTGGCATCATTGTTGGGAATTCTTTTTGTTTGAATGTGTACTATTTAGGTTTAGTAAACATCATTAAAATTGTTGGATGAACCCTAAGGTCAAAATCATTCTCACAATAAATATAATCACATAAGCACACTGATATATTTTTTGTATTGCAAAATTTCTTCTTCTTACAAACATGATGATACAAAACCACTGGTCCCTTAAGAATGATACAAAACCATCTTACATTAGGATGAACAACTATGATGACGAGATATGGAAGGTAGCATTGTAATGCCTTCCAATCGATCTATGCCCATGATGCTACTTCAAACTCTTAAGAGGTTGGACATCCAACTTATTCAAGAGGAGTATGTTGTGCATGATTATGACAACCAAGACTACCATCCCACTGAAACACAATGTAGGAGAGATCAACACTAGGAGAAGCACCATGAGATTATGAAAGGAAATGGTTCACTAATTCCTTGTTCCTGCTTAACCAAAATAGCAATGAGGATCCTCCCTCTGGGGGTTCTCAACATGAAGATTCTCCACCCCTTGTTATTGGCGATGAAGGTGAAGCCCTAAACTTATAGTCTACTATCAACAATCTAGGTTTAAGTAAAAATGGAGGTCAAGGAAAGGGCTTAGAAAAGAATCAAGATGACAAGAAAATTGATGAATGTGGCCATGAAAATCGTAGAGAAGTTAATAGACACCATGGTGGTGGCAGTTGTTCTCCCTTTTTTTCCCTCTTCATTTGCATATTTTTCTTCCTCTTTTGGTTTTGAAAAACACCATAGAAAGAGCAATCATGATGAAGGAGAATAGTGGGATAATAATGATGATCATTAGGCCAACCATGAATGAAGGGATAGTAGAGGAAATCATTGACATCATCAAAATAATGATGATGATGAGCCTTTCTTGGAAATTTGACACATGCTAAATATTAGAGAGGTTGTAAAAATTTGAACCAGGCATGTGAAGGATAGTCAAATAAGATGACTTGATATGAACAATATTCCTAGATTTAAGGGGAGATATAACTCTAAAACACATCTTCAAGCTTTTTATGATGCTTATGCCTTAAAAAATATTAAAAATGATTGGTAGAAATTAAAGCTATTTTCCAAGATACTCATCAAGGAAGTAGAAAGCTAGTATCGGTTCTTGGAGCTAGAATCCATCTGCAGGTGGAGTACAATGCTAGAGTTATTTAATGATAACTATTAGACATACTCTAGAGTGTCTAATTTGAGAAGACAAATCGAAGGATGGAAGCAAAGAAACCATGAACCCATGGATGTTGCCATAGGTAGATACTATTCTCTCATTCACCATTGCCCTAGCCATGGTTATTCTCAGCGGGAACAACTTTGCCATATCATAGATGGACTTAGATCAGAAATGAGAACTCTTGGAGGCTATGACTAAGAGAGATTATTAGAACTTAGAGCTTATCAAATTCAAAGGAAAATTTAGTAGGTATCAAAATAAGAAGGAGAGTTAAGGAAATGGGAAAGTGCTAAAGAATATAATAGGGACCCTTCCATCAAAATGAGGGAGGTCCAATTTTGTGACAGTGAGAAGGAGTCATATTTTGATGAGGTGATGAATAGAAAGATCTTGCTGATTGAAAAATATATCTAAAATTTTGGCCAAGGTAGATAACATTTGGAATTCATTAGATTAAAAATTCCAAATTTCTCTAAAAATCCCTAAATAATTAGGAGAGTAGCATAGTGATCGTGACTATGGGAGGTAGAAAGAAGCTAAACATGCCTACCAAAGGGGTAAGGGCAAGATTGTTGTAGTAGATGAAGTTACAGAAAATGAATTAGATGATGATGGTAGGTGTGACATTTGCCAATATAAACATCCTAAGGAATGTTACCTCATCGTGTCACACTTACAAGATTTTGGGGTGTATGCTCTGAATCCATGACTAGCAAAATGACAAACACCCAGAATATTGCATTATCCTCAAGGTAATCCTAGATAGTTCCATTAGAAACAACAACATTATCCAAGTGGAACTTCATTACAACCATATAAGCAAATATGAATAATGGCACCAACCACAGTCATGGGGGATTCCACAACCAAGGTAGTAGTATCTTTACAGGAAACTAGATCCATATGGGTATTATGTTTAGTAACCTTTATCTCCACATGACTCTTCTGCTTATGTTTCTCCCTTCTAGTATCCCTATCACCCTCTTGAATACTACAAAGCACATTCTCCACATTCCAGGAGAGATGCCACATTTATCCTTATCCTCCTCTTATTCTTGCACCTATTCCTCTATCCTCAATAGAGCAAGCACCTACTCTATCCATGTAGGATGAACTTCCAGCACAACCATAGAAAAATAATGCTATTGGGGTCATTAATCTACAATTAGTTCATCAACTAGGGGTTCAAAACCTCATGCTTGTAATGCAAACAGCTCATTTGACTTAGCTGTAGCAACGAAGACAACAAAATTCAGTTAGTAGCAGTCATTACGCCACGATACGCTTCCTAGCGTATCACAGCGTAGTCATGGGACAATTTATTCAATGTAAGTGATAAGGTCAAATGAATGGTCTTCTTAAAGGGATATTTTTTTTCTTTTTTTTTGTTTTGTTTTTTCTTTTTGGTTTTTCTGAAAGAGCCTAATTTTTTTGCTTTGCTCGTGTTCTAGTGCTTGCATTTTGTGTCGTGTACCATGTATTGTATTTTTGCGTTGCAACTGCTTAGAGACTCACAGTGTGCAACAGTGTATCAAGAGTCTTTGGATGAATATGGCATTAGGGAGATGTAATTGAGTACGATAAGGAGAACAAGATGGAGAGTACGGGATGCATCGAGAACTGGGAATGTACTTATGAGTGGATTGATTAACCCGGTTGCGTGCATCGGGAACAATGTGGTACCTTGTCACTATGATGAAGTGCATTCGTGCGCGAACACCTCAGAGTGTCATCCTAGAAACACAACTCCAAGAGGACAAGAAAACCACAAGTGGTTAGTCTAAAACACTTTAAACATGAAAACAGTTGATGGGATAGGGGCACCATGTTAAACTTCAAGCAAACAAAATGAGCAAAATCGGTGTCATCAGAGTCCACATTGCGAATCATGCAGGAGGTTTTAGATGAAGACAAGTCATTGATTGCAGCAACAGATTAATGGGCCAGTGATGATGTTGCTAGTTTATAATCTTAGTGGACTGTCATGAATTAGTTTTACGTCATAACCCTTTGGATGTTGCTAGTTTAGCATCGTAGCAGACGGTGCAGTGCTAGTTTATAGTCGTGGCGGACTATGAAGAGGCAAGCTAGTTTATAGTCTTGGTGGACTCTGGTGGACAAGCATGGCAGTTTAGTGTCATATCGGATAGAGCTCTATGGTGTCAGTTTACTGTCATGACGCTAAGACGTTCTGTGGTGCTAGCTTTAAGTCATAGCTCCAGGACTATTCTTACCTTGCTTGTGTAAGGTGTAATGCCGTATGCATGGTCATGCTATGTGCTTGCAAGATCCTGTAAAAGTCAACTAGAAAGAAAACAAAATCAAGCAATAACTATTGTAAGTAGAGTTAAAATGTGAATGAAAGAAAAGCAACGTGTGGTAGTTTTAGGCCGTTCCGGGCCATAAGCTAGTTTAAGGCCTTTTCAGGCCATTGTTAGTTTATCGTCATTTTAGACACAGGATAGTTTAACATCATTTCAGAAAAGGGGTACATTTTATTTTGCATCCATTTACATATAACCCAGTGCATCACAACAACGTACACTAGGGGAAGTCCTTGTTTGATTTGCGTGTAGACCATTCAAGGCACTCCACCTTCATTTATTTCCAGCTTGCCCTCGTGCGAAGGTGGGGTCTTACTGTATCTTCTATAGACCTCTTGGTGTCTATTTCATTCCAGCCTTGCACCAATGATTTCAGATAGTACAAGCATGGCTAAGCACTATTGATGAAAAATGAGCATTAGATATATTTCTGTGAAGATATGTATGGAAAAAGAATTTGGAAATATTGAGAAAAGATGAGTTTCATGCATCATGTATAGTGATACAAGGTGCAATGCATGTAGAAACTTTGGTTTATGAAATGAGCATCTATTTCTGCATGTAAGTAGTGTGCACATGAGGTAGATATTTAAAGGTTCCTATATGTAGTAGCCACAAAACAAGAGGACACCTAGTGGTTGATCATTGATTCTAAAAATAGCACAATGTGCATGAAACCTACTGAGAACCTGACATGTGCTTATGTCATAGGCATGGATGAACTAGAGCAATTTCATCACCAACTCTCTAATAATGAAAATGATGATACCAATTGGGGAGAGTTAAAGATCTATGAGAATTTCATGCAAGAGTCCCAAGAGTTGAAAACTCTATCTACTGGCCTAGAATATGCATTATTGAAAAATGACAAGCTAGTCATACTTAATGCCAAACTTGCTCCTGAGCAGAAAGAAAAACTATTGAAAGTAGTTAATAGATGATCAATAGCCTTTGCTTGATCATATTTTGATCTCACTAGAGTTGATCCATGGATATGCTAGCACCACATTTACATGGATTTGTCCATGAAGCCATGGAGGCAACCACAATGGCAGTTGAACCCAAAATTGAAGTAAATCATCAAAAAAAACATTGAGCAACTCTTTAAGGTAGGGTTCATATACCCCATTGCAGATAGCAATAGTGCCAAAGAGAGATGAAAAATGGCAGGTTTGTATCAACTTCAAGCTACTATTCATGGAAACATTCAAAGATCATTTTGCATTGCCATTTGTTGATCAGGTGTTGGAAACCATATTTGGTCATTGTTATTATAGTTTTCTAGATGGTTGTAGTGGCTATAACCAAATATAGGTTGCACCAAAAGATCAAGCCAAAACAACATTCACGACTTTCTAGGGAACCTTTGCATATCTCAAGATGCCTTTTGGTTTGTGGAATGCTCCTACCACTTTCCAATGCTTGGTCTCAAGCATCTTTTAGTAGCAAATTGGTAGTGGAGTGGAAGTATTTATGGATAATGTTTCCACTTATGATGCTACATTCAAGAAAGCCTTGGACTACCTTGAGTAATTACTAAAAAGATGTGTGACAAAATATCTATAACTCAATTAGCAAAAGATCCATCTCATAATCTGAGAAGGCATTGTATTGGAACATAGAATTTCACAAGAAGGGATCAAGGTAGACCCCAAAAGGATAAGGATCATCTAAGAAATCACTTGCCAACCAAAAATTGTCAAAGATGTTTGGTCATTCCTTAGACACACTGGCTATTATTAATGAGTTATAGAGAATTTCTCTAAGATCACAAAATTATTGGTCAAGAAACAAAGATAGATGCTCCCTTCCTTTGAACCAACTAATTTGAAAATTCATTCCAAAGCCTCAAGAAAAAGCTTGTAGAGACTCCAATTTTATGAGCACCTGATTGGTCTTGACCATTCCATATCATGATGGATGCATCTAACTATGCCTTGGGAGCCATGCTTATGTAGTTAGATGAAAAGAAAAATCTATATTACATCCACTACATAAGTCAAAGTATTGTGGATGCACAACTAAAGTACACCACCATAGAAAAAGAATTGATGGTAGTGGTGTTTTCTCTAAAGAAGTTTAGGAACTATGTGCTTGGCTATAAAGTGTTTGTGCACATGGACCATAGTGCCATTTGATTCCTTATGAACAAGTTAACAATGATCCCCCATGTTATACACTAGCTAGTGATCTTGCATTAATTCAATCTTACAAGGGTAGATTGAAAGAAAACTAAGAATGTGATTATTGACCACTTGTCTTTGTTGTGATGGGATAACAAAGAGGAGGAAAGCCCACTATCTCATTTATTTCCTAGTGAGCTCCTCTTTGTTGGTGCAATAAAAGAACAAATTCTTGTAGAACCAAAATTGTATGATGGCATCCTCACTTATCTTCTCACTTAAGAGATGCCATAAGATTTGGACTATAGGAAGAAACAACAATTTCTTCATTGTGATGGGCACTTCATGGAACTCAACAAACACCTTTATAAGGTATGCTTTGATGCCTTGGTTCATTGTTGTGTACCTAATGCAAATCAATTATTCATTCTCCAAGATGCTCATGAGGGTCCTTGTGGGGCCACTATGCTAGAAAATGCATGACCATAAAAATCCTAATAGTATGATACTATTGGTCCATAATCTTCATAGATGTCCATAAATTTGTCTAATCCTATGAGTGTTATCAAAAAGATGGTGGGATGACCACATGAATAGAGGAACCTCAATAGTGGATTCAACAATTGGAACCCTTTGACATACAAAGCATAAATTTCATGGATCCCATGACAACCATGTCCAGTGAAAAGGACTATATAATCATTGCCATTGATTATAGCACAAAATGGGTAGAAGTAGGCACTATCATCGACTATTCATCATCCACTACTACTTGATTTATATAACAAAATGTTGTGAATAGGTTTGGGATGCTATGTGCACTAATTTTTGACAACTAAACATTTTTTATAGGTACGACTTTTCAAAAACTCATGCAATGCTTGGGGGTTGAACATAAATTAACAACACCCCATCACTCCAAGTCAATGCTTAAGTAGAGGTGACTAATAGAGAGATCAAAAAGATTCTAACAAAAACTATTAGCAAGTATATGAGAGATTGGAGCAAAATACTCAACAATGCTCTTTGGGCCTACTACTCACCATGAAAACTCCCTGTTGGCTACTCTTCAAACATTGTGGAAGGGATCTTATATAATCGATGAAACCTTTTCTTCTAGGGCCATGATCATATATAAACCTAAAAGCCCAAATGAGAAGTAGTTAGTCAATATTCAATAGATAAAGCCTTTCCACAAGCTCAAGTAAGCTAGTGCAACAAATATCTCAATGAATGGGCAATCTTGCTTAATGTTTTGGATCCCCTACTTCCAACTCAGTTGTGGGAGAGATGGCCATCTATTGTAATCATATACATGGCTCATTTTTTTTATTTTTTGTTTTACACATTTTTGTCTTTGCAAATTGTTTATTTTACACCTTTTTGATTTTAAAACTTTTTCATATTTTCCATCATTTTTTACCATTGTTAGTACATTTAAATATTTCTTGAATATTTTACACTTTCTTATATATTTTATTTTATTTTAGTGTTATTCTCTAATTTTTGTTAATAAACATGCTTTGTGCCAATAGGACACAGTGGTGCTGTAGTTGTTTCTAATGATGGTTTGTGCTTAATTTTTTATTTACTAACATTTGGTTTCTATTTTTAAATTTTTGTATCGATGGCTAAGACATGGTTTCTTTTTCATGGAATAGGCAGTGAGCCCATAAAATCCACCCATTTATAAACTCTATGGTTTTCCTTGTTTTGGAAGTATGAGGTCCCTTTCATTAACTAAACTTTTAATAACTTTATGATATTTGTAGTTTCTAGAATTGGGAAGGATTCATAGGGTTGCATAGGGTGTGACTTTAAGGAAACTTAATACTCTTTGTACTCTTTTGCTTAGGTGCATGAGTGTTTTTATGGATTTATTACCATTCCATTTTGACCAATAATAGGAATTTGAATAACTCTTTGCATGGTATGGTTCCCATGAAAAAAAGAGAAAAAATAATAAATAAATAAAATTAAAAAAACATGATGGGAATTTAAAGCACGCCCCTTAGACAAATAAATGGCCTACAAGAATTGGTTATGGGACTAGATAGACATGTTACCCATGCCTAAATGTTTCCTCTAACTAAGGCCCTCTCTTACTTTCTACTTCTCTTTTCTTCTTCTTAAGGAATGGTGGTTGTTATGTGGAAGTAATCTTGTGTCTTGAGGGGGCAGATATATCTTGGAGTGGTGATGCGAAGTCACTAAAAGTGGTTGGTTTTGTTTTGGACTAAGGTTGGATCTTCTTAGGTCATTTAAACACAAATCCACAAGGGACTTCTAATGACCTCAATTCAGAATTTCATTTCACCTTCTCCATCATTCATCTATGCTATCCATAACTCACTTTACTATCAGTGCCCATGTTCTTGTTTAGTGTCTTTGTCTAGTGTACTTTAATTCTTTGGTAGAATCTTTCAAGTTTTGGTCCTTAACCTCCACAAATCATTAATCACCTATGGGATCCATGGACACCTTATGTTGAGGCTATGCAAGGGCAAACAAGGCATGTGCCTACTATAGGGAGGACCCACTTGCATAACTCCTTGTTGGATTTGTTAAGCGCCTTAACCTTAGGCATTCTTGCAATCATAATCTTTTGTACATCCATCTTCTACATTTGAGCATGTGCCCCTTTACATATTTTCTTTAATTCACACATTCTCTATCAAAGTTTTGAATTTTTGAGCTTTCAAAGACCTTTTGCAATGATTTTATCATATTCTTGGCTTTTTTGGGACTTCATAAACCCAAAATTTATTCAATTTTTTTTGTATTTTTTGAAATATTCAAGTTTGAAAATTTTGTTTACAGACCCCATAAATGGGGCTCGATCAATGAAGCCCATGCATATATGAGACCTTGTATATATGGCCCCATCAACGTTGAACAAGAAAAATACTATAAATATGCATGAACCCCCCTAGAAATTTTCACATTTGCTCACAAATGCCAAGGGAGTTTTTCAAATTTTTAGAGCCCTAAACTTTCTAGGGGTCATAACTTCATAATTGTTTATTCAAATCATTCCATACTTCAACCTTGTAGTTTCAAAGGTAAGCTCTTGGTTGTGGGGTACACAAATTTGCTATTTTTGATAGAAAATTTTTCGCCATTTTCCTAAATCCCACTAAGGTTTAACTAAGAAATCAACATTTAAACACCAAATTATAGAAGTTAAACCCTTCTAATGAGCTCTAGTGACATTGTAATAAAAGTTAATTAATAAAATAAAAATAAAATAATCAATCTGCCATGGTCCGATTGTATTCAAGTGTAAATAACTAACAAAAAAAGGTATTCAAATATTCAAAGTTACACATTATATCTATTAATCCACGAATGTGTTGTGATTGCAGATGGCATCAAAAGGAAAACATAGGTATGAAGGAGGACCATCTCAACCAAGGGAGAAATACCCAAGAATGGAAAGGGATAGAGAACAGACCCAAGAAGATCCAATTGCAACCCATGCCATGGGACTTCTTAGGGAAGAGGATGAAGTGGAATCCATTCATTAGATTCCAGAACCAGCAATAGCAATGGGACATTCCCATTGAGATGAGGCATCATCTTACCAAGCAAACCTTGAGGTGACCTTGACAGAGGCCTTCCTAACTCAAATCAGATCCAAGAAGATCTAAAAGATGGTGTTCTAGGAGTTAAACTTTGGCTCTTTCTTGGAGCAAGCATCTAAGAAGGTACAGGACCAATTGAAGACGTCTCTGTTGGCACATTTCAAGCCATTACATGGAGCAGGAGTTTCAGTCTATTTAAATAGAAGGAAAGAGAATAAAAATAAAATGAAATAGGTGTAAAAATTCGGATGAGTTTTACGGCGATAAAACACATTTTATTTTAAACCTTACATTGGGTAAAGAATGTGATATTTCGACATATTACATTCAACCAAACTTAGACTGGTTCAGCAGCGGTGGCGAACACGAGATTTACATGGCCTGACCATACAAACATATTGATGAGAAACATTAACCAAGAATGGTGTCGGTCCTGCTTTTACAGATTCACATTAAAGCCAATGAACAGAGAAAATTGGATTCTGTGGTAAGAAGAAACAGTGTACTATATTGAATGCTTTCAGAGACAGGGGTGCATCTTGTGATGTCCAGGCATTGGAAAATCATTTTTGAAGCTAAAAATGGTACACTTACTCTCAAAAGAAACGCGGTGGTTCGTATTAATACAACAACCAAAATAAGTGATGCTTGCTGATAAAATTTTACCATGAACCTCCAGGAATAACTTCATATTCTTCTTCGGAATTTTGTCAAATACTTGCCGCGCAGGGTTTCTTTTTCTGTTTACACAGTGAGCCTAATTCCTTGGCCAGAGGTTACAATAAAATGAATGAAACAGGGCGAACACGCAGGCGATTACCATGCCTACACCTATGCCTGCGATTCTAGACTGTTATCAGCAAAAACAAAAAACAAAAACACAAATGCTGAGCGCTTCCAAGACATGGAAGGTGTCTATTTTCTTTGCCAAAACAAGTGATAATCGTGGACGCACTCACATCGTTGGCACTTTACGCGCTGGACTTGAACGCTGCCCACGTATAGGAGCAGGACACCATCAACTAGGGTTTACAGTTCCAAGCCATTTCACTGCCGATATGGGAGAAATAGCAACTGCTGCCGAGCTATGCGTGGAAGCAGTTCCAACTGCCATCGTATTCTTGGAAGTTCAGTGGGCGAGACGAGTTCGACGGAGGGGAGCACAAGCTGCGGAGAAGGGCTGCGTACAGGAGAAGCCATTGGGCAACTCGGTTAACTGCAAACTGCGTCTTCCACGATATCAGTCGACGTTGGAAAATTATTTACTTTTGGAACGTATATTTTCTCTCATCGGCCATCCCTTAAATTAATTTTATATCCAATTATATTCTTTGTAAAAATGAAACGTGACATTTCTAAAGCCTCAACTTAACAAGATGAACATTGGATATACATGCTGAACACCTACCTCTATATTAAAGATATATTCAAAGACAAAAATTCTTGGGATATTTATCTAATATCATACATGAAGTAGACACTTGTCAGTTGCAGATTTTTTATCTATATGGTGGTTGAAACCACCCAAAATTGTTGTAACTTACCTAACTTGTTGGGCAAGTAACCTCCTAACTTCTTGGCCAAGTAATCTCCTAATTGGTTGGCCAAGTTACTTGGGATAAAAGTTAGGTGAGATATTTCTTAAATATGTAACTTCCCTACCTACCTTGGAACCCTATAAAAAGGCCTCAAGGGTCAAGGAGGAGGGGGGATCATCATTTAAAATCATCATCACTAGAGAGGATCACATTGGGACTTTTGGGAGGTCTCATACATCACACTTTGGAAGGCTACTAGTTAGCACTTGGGCTCTCACTTGGAGACACTTTGAGTCTTGGGAGAAGAGCATTTGTAAAGAAGAAATTTTGAACAATTGCTTGTAAGATGGCTTGCTGGAGTAAAGATTTCAGCCTCTTTGTCATGGTCCTATGAGTTATGCATTTCATTTTTTGTTTTGTTTAAATTGTTTAGCTAGTGGTTTAGATAGTATCATCCTTGGCAAGTAATTTTGGGATTTTTAGATTGCTCTTATTGTTCTTGTTGCCCGATAGAAATTTCTATTAAAATTTTGCCATAGAAGCGCTTGTGTTTAAAAGCCTTGAGAGCATTTTAGTAGTAAATTTCATTATTGTGCAACGTGTGGGAACTGCTATTGGGATTGTTGTAAGAGAGCCTTTGTTTGTAGTCACGTCGTTGAACAATTCAGTAGTCGAGAGGGTTCAGAAAATCTTTGGTATTTTGATGGGACCAGAATAGCTTCTTTTTATCTTTAAAGTGAATTCTCGTGGTATTTCAATCAGAAATTGTCAAGTCTTTTAAAGGTTCTGTTTGAATGCAATCGTTGACATCTATTATCTAGTCAAAATGGAGTCTCGTACGTGGTAGTTTACGCAGCAATTTTTGGTAGCATAATAGGATTGTCTTGAAGATATTGCTTGTTTGAGCCTTGGAAGTTTGAACAATTCGTAGATATTGAATTTGGGATAGCTTTATTGCGAAGTGTTTACTCGTGTCATTTTACCTTGTTTAAATATTTGAGGTCTACACAAATCTGCTTTCTTTTCTTTTCTGCTTATTTCCATCGAATCTTGCTCTATTTCTAGTTTTCTTGTGGAACTATCTCTTTCTCTGGGGAAAATTAGGAGTAGATTGCGGAGTTGTGCTCAAATGTTTTTGCAAAATTTTATTTGTTACAAGTAGGTATTATAAGGACCGCGTAGACTAGGCAGTTGAACAAAATAGGAAATTTTCAAGAACTCACAGTACTTGGCAAAGTTGGCTGAATCTCTTTAAAGTAAGTCATTTGTAGTTTACACACAACGCAATTGTTACATTTTACACAACCACACGCCGCAACAGCACACACACATACTCACATTAACTACTGAGTTTATTTGGAGGTATCTGGACCTTGGTGTTGCCAGAGACCAGTAGGCACCTAAATCCTGTTCGAGGACACTTGTTGGCGGTCACATCCCAAACGGTCGCGAACAGTTCTTTTGGCGCTAGAAGGAGGGGTGAAAATTAAGCCTCTAGGTTCATAAGCCTTATAATTTTAGCACATCAACAATTATTTGTAAGGCTTAAAAATTAGATACTATTTTTAGTTCATGACCAAGAAGATTGATAGTTTGGAAAGTTTAAAAGTTTCAAAAGATATTCTAGATCCTAAGACTGATTCTTCATCAGAAGAAGAACAAAAGAAAGTTTTTGAATTGGGAACAAGTAGTGGAGTGAAAACTAGAAGATCAAGAAGATCCCCCATTATCTCTGGTTTGTCAATTCGTAAGAGAAGGTCTAGAAGGTCTAAGAGTTCAACATTACAAAGGAATAGGATGGAAAATCCTTGGCAAGAAGTTACACCGTTAGGATTTCAAAATTACAATGATATTCCTAAGGTAGTTTACAAATATTTTCCTGAGCCTTTCATTCCTGGAAAAGCTTATCTAGCTGAAGAATATATTCACATGTTTGAGTTAGCTTTAGCTCATGCAAATATTCAACATGAAGATCAAGCTTGTAGGTTATTTGTATCAAATCTAAAGGACATGGCTCAGATTTGGTATTCGAACTTACCAAGTAATAGTATTACAAGTTGGGATGACATGAAGGATCTTTTCTTAGCCTAGTCTGGTAATCAATTAGATCAACAATAACTATACTTTGGGTTGATACAAGCTAAACAAGGAGTTAAAGAGTCAATTAGAGATTTCAATATTAAGTTTCAACGAATTTGTGGACTCTTTCAAAGGCAATATAGGCCATCAGAAGAAATGCTTAAGGAAACTTACCTTAAGGCTATCAACCCCAACATTTCAATTTGGTTAAGGAGAACTCCAAACTTAACTACACTAAATGACTACTTTAGTGAAGCTATACAGTTAGAAAAACAGTTGAACTTGAATCCTGAAGAAAATATTGCAATTCAAAAAAGAGAAGAAAGAGTTATGATTCCTATGCAAGATTTTGCTCAATTTAAAGCTTTACCAGGTCCATCTCATGTTAAGATAGAGCAAGAACATGAAAGAGTAGGATCTGAAAAAGGACAATTAATGAGAGATATGTCTAACAAAATAGTGAAGCTTGAAAAAGCATTGGCAAGAGTTAATATCAAGGAAGAAAGGAAAAATAGAAAGCATAAACATCAAGACACTAAGTTAGTAGAAGATGAGGATGAAAGTGATCTTATTATGTCCAACTTTCTTGATATTGAATCTGATAATGAGTTATCTAGTGTTCATTATGCAAGTAAATCTTCTAGCAATGGATCTAGTGATACTTCTTCTCTATCAAGTTCTGAAGAAGATATGTCTTCAGATGAAGAATGTAATAACAATGAGGAAAATGGATATAGTCTTCGATCTAAGGAAAGACTAACTACTTCTAGACCCCCAAATGTTATTACTGATCCATCTACTAAGAGAAAAGCTTTTGAGCCAAGTAGAAGGGATAAGAATAAAGGTAAAGACAATCAAGTGGAGCAAAGCACTCCAAATCAGTCTTTTAATAAATGGATAAAGAGATCAAGCTTCATTGGTGATGGAGAATATGATTTGATAGAAGACCTTAAACATGTCAAAGACAATATTAGCTTGTACCAATTTCTTCAAATTGGAGATCAGCAAAGAAAGGCTTTAGAGTTCATTAAAGGTAAAAGGAGAGTTAGAGAATTAGAGTTAAGTTATGTGTCTAACGATGATGAGAAGTTAAAGACTTCACATGATAAGGAAGCTCCTCCTTTTCTTTTGACAATGAAATTTAAGGATAAATACTTACACAATTGTTTGGTTGATTCCGGAGCTACATCTACTATAATGCCATTGTCTATATGTAAGAAACTTGGTTTGATTCCTGAAAAATCAAATAGAAAGATTGTTCAAGTGGATAAAAGTAGAGTGAAGATTGTGGGTCAATTACCAAGTGTTCTATTGGAAATTGCTTCTGAACCTCACATCAGAAGTAGAGTAACTATTCAAGTGGCAGATATACCAGATTCACATAGTCTCTTATTGAGTAGAAGTTGGAGTAAAAATTTCTCTGGTTACATATCAACGAATTATTCTCACATGTGGTTACCTTGGAAAGGAGAACCAAATCAGATATACATCTATAGCGAACCTTTGATGGTTGATAACATTACTTCAAATGGAAGAAGTAAGATGGTTGAAAAAGGAGGTGTTGAAAAAAAATTTGTACACTCCAAGAAAGTCGTAGTCCTGAAAAAGAACAATCAAAGAATGAAGATAAATGGAAGTTATACTTTGATGGTTCATGTAATTCAAAAGGTGCAGGAGTTGGAATAGTTATACTCAAGAATGATTCACCCGAAATTGTCAAGGCAATTCATTTATCTTTTCCTTGTACTAACAACAAGGCTGAGTATGAAGCTTTATGTATTGGTATGAGAATAGCTCTAGACAAAAAGATCAAAGAAATCATTATAAAGGGAGACTCAAGATTAGTCTGTGAACAAGTAAAAGGTAACTCTGTCATAAAGAGCTCATTCTTAAGACCTTATAAGCAACTTGCTTGTAAAATGTTATATTAGTTTCAACATTGCCAAATAGAGCATATAAACAGAGCAGAGAATCTTATAGCAGACGAATTGGCAAAGGCAGCTTCAACATTGGATATGCAATTATTAGAAAGTTACAAAGATGTCATGATTGAAGAAGAACATCAGCCATCAGTACCAGATAATATAAGACATTTACAAGTATTTGAAGATGATGATCAAGTACTAAGATTTATGAAAAATAAACAAGAATTTGAGGGTCAAGTGATACCTGAAACGTCATCAAATTCCAAAGCTAATTTTATTCCGAAAAAAATGATTGACTTGAAGCATGAGTTCAAGAAAAATTTACTTACTAGAAAGGATATACAAAATTTAGATAGTCAAGCTTTTGAGGTAATGAATTTTGGATTAGACAATATGCCGAAGATGTTGAATGTTTCAAAGGAAAGGGATTCAAATTTCAAGCAAAACTTGTTAACGTGCCTAAGAAATAATTTGGACAATTTTGCTTGGTCCTATGATGATCTTAAAGCTTTTCGGCAAGATGTGATGACACATAAGATTCCTTTAATAGAAGATTGCAAAATAGTCAAGTAAAAAAAAAGGAAATTTAATCCATCATTTGAACCAGCTATGGAAGCCGAAATCAAAAAGTTTTTGCAAGCACAAATCATATATCCAGTACGATATTCTACATGGCTTGCTAACCTTGTCCCAGTAAGAAGGAAAAATGGTGATATAAGGCTTTGTGTAGACTTTAGAAATCTTAATGATGCTTCAAAGAAAGATAAGTATCCACTTCCAAGAATTGATGAGATGTTGATTAAAGTCTCAGGTTATCAAGTATACTCTTTCTTAAATGGTTTCTCAGGTTATAATCAAATCGTGGTAGATGAGAACAATAGATTCAAAACAGCATTTATCACCAAATGGGGAACTTTTGCCTACCAAAGAATGCCATTCGGATTGTCAAATGCTGGAGCTACTTTTCAAAGAGCAATGGATTTAGCATTTAAGGATTTTTTAGGCAAATTCATGGTGGTTTATTTGGATGATATTACGATATTCTCAAAGAAGAAAGAAGATCATATTAATCATCTCCAGCCAGTTTTCGACAGATGTCGTGAGTTTGGTATTTCATTAAATCCTAAGAAGTGTATCTTTGGGGTTAAATCTGGAAGTTTATTAGGACACGTGATATGTCAAGAAGGAATTGCCATAGACAATTCCCGAATCCAAGCAGTATAGAATATTGAGCATCCCACAAGTAAGAAATCTCTTAGATCTTTCTTTGGGAAGATAAACTTTGTGAAAAAGTTCATCCCCGGGTTTACCGAAATTACCAAACCTTTGATGCATATGCTTAAAAAGGATGTCCAAGTAGAGAAAACATTAGAATCAGAGAAAACTTTATCAGAAATCAAAAAGGCTATACAAGAGGCTCCGTATTTGGTAAAGCCTAGGCTTAAAGAAGATTTTTGGTTATACTCATTTGCTTCAAATGATTCTATCGCTGCTGTTCTAACACAAAAGGATAGTGAAGGTCAAGATGAACCAATTGGATTTTTTGGGTATCAGTTGAAAGGTTCAGAGTTAAATTATTCAGACTTAGAGAAACAAGCTTTCGCAGTCATCAAGGCACTTCAGCATTTTAAATATTATTTGGAGAGTTCATTAGTTCACATTATGCTAATTGAACCTGCAGTCAAGCGATTCCTATCCCAAAATGAGATTGGATTGAAAAGAGGAAAATGGCTTATAAAGTTGCAAAGTTTCAGATTTTCATTGGAAATATGCAAGACAATTAAGGGAATGGGATTAGCCAAGTTAATGACTAGAGAAAGTGAAGTATGTACACTTGACACCCATGAAGAGAATTGGTATGATGAAATTCTCAAATTTCTTAGTACAAGGAAAATCCCAAATAATTTAACTGCAAGTCAAAAGAGAGCTTTCTTCAAAAGAGCACGAAGATTTGTTGTTAAAGATGGTATATTATATCGAAAGGATTTTCGGGGAGTTTTATTGGAATGTGTTCATAATGATCAAATTAGTTTCATCTTGGAACAATTTCATGATCATTTGAATCTATTTTATGAATCCCCTAAATCAACTATGCAACATATACTTCGATATGGATATTACTGGCCTTCCATGTATCAAGACATTAGTTCAAAGATTCAAAAATGCTATAAATGTCAAATTCATGGGCCCAAGATTAAAAGGGCTAGAGCCCCTTTAAAGCCAGTAGTTGCAGATAGACCATTTCAGCAATGGGGTTTGGATTTTATTGGTACAATTACTCCTTCAAGAGCTTGACACAAGTTTATTCTCACAGCTACTGATTATTTCACTAAATGGTCTAAAGCAAAGGCTCTAAGAGGAAGTTCAGCATCAGACGTGATTAAGTTTCTAGAAGACCACATTCTAAGTAGATTTGGTGTACCCAAAGTGTTAGTGTCAGACAACGGACCTGCCTTCAAATCCAAAGAGTTTATCGAGTGGGCATCTGCAAAATCCATTTTCTTATTTTCTTTTTCAAATTATTATCCTCAAGGAAATGGCCTAGCAGAATCCACCAATAAAAAGCTTATTGCTTATTTCAAGAAATCGATGGATGGGAATCCAGGAAATTGGATCGATTATCTACAATC
>MNCI01013980.1:230444-261020 GCA_015680685.1 Gnetum montanum
GGACCGGCAGGCCCGGGAGGTGGCGGCCCGGGAGGAGCAGGAGCGGTTGCAGGAGGAGGAGCAGCAACGACAACGGAAGCTCGATCGGGCGCATCAGCAGAGCGCCCGTCAGTGGCTTAGGGGGGGCCGCTGCCCATATACCGTCCTTGGTATTAATTGTGAGAGCTCCTGGGGAGAGCTCAGAAGGCACATCCGCCGCACGTCCGCTAGACTCCACCCGGATGCGGGGGATTCGTCGCCCCAATTAAAGTTAAAGTAATGGATTTCTATCGCGATGATCCAATTAGCTCTTCAGTGCCACTATTAGCTTTACCCAAGGGAATCACACTGCCCCAGTTAACCAAGTACAATGGGAAGGGAGATCCAAATGCTCACTTAGTCACGTTTCGATCAGAAACTCTATTGCTTCAAGCTTGGCCCCACGCAATCTTGCGTGTGTTTGCTATGTCCTTAATGAGGGTAGCCTTAGACTGCTACCGAGCCTTGCCTCGTAACTCCATATCCTCTTTGGAGGATTTGTTACATTAGTTCGTTACCCAATTTAAGTACAACCTCAAGCTTGAAGCCACACTAGACACTCTGATATAGGTGAAACAAGAACCACTTGAGCCTGTGCAAAAGTTCATCCAACGATGGAGTGTAGCCCTTAATGAACTTAATGAGCCCATCCCTGAAAAGTATTTGCTTACGATTCTGAAGGGAGCCGTGAATGACTTCATTAAGTCAAAACTATACTACCTAAGCACTCAAATGTCGAGCCAAGCATTCACACAGATCAAGAACATTGAACAAGCTGCACAAACCAGCAATGACCCTGCCTATGTGGCTTACAAGAACCAACATGTTTCCAAAAAAAAGGCAATAATGGAAATTGTGGCCATAAGCCAAAAAACAACTAACACCAGTACCAACCCTCCTGCAAAAACAGGGGCCACCTTAACGTCCAATTTTCAATGCAAGGATTGCTCTAAGTACACATCGCTACCTGCGTGACCTTCAGAACTACTAGAGCACCTCCTTAAAGCTGGGAAAATCTAATACAAACACGTAGTGTAGAATGCTCGCCGTTGACATGACAGGTACTGTGAGTTACTGAGGAACCCCACCTTAGCAGCACCAAATGAACCCCCGGTTCCACGACATTTCAAGTTAGACCAATTCTGTCACTACCACCAAATGTCTCATCACAATACCGACACCTGTCGTGCGTTAAAGGATGATCTACAAGCAATGATAGAACGTGGCCAACTAAACATCAACACCCTGAATCAACCGAGCACAGACGATGCCCCCTATGTCATAAACTCCATTGGCATAGATAGTAAGTCTAAACCTGTGCAGCAACCTTTTGTGATTCGTGTGCCTCCCAGCAAGGCAACAATCCCCTCCACCTCCACGAGCAAGGGGCCTCCCATCGTCATCAAGGTGCCACCTAGAGCACCGACGATACCTTTTGTGGTCAAAGTACCACCACAGACATCCGCTAAGACGTTAAACTGGCATAATTCACCAACAACAAACGCAAAGAAACCTTTCATCATCAAAGTGCCACAACAGGCTAGTCAAACAACAACAACACCTTCTAAACTCCCATTTGTCATAAAAGTGCCACCACATGATGGCCCCTCACTTACCCTGAGCCCAACTGTAGGAAACGTCTCAACCTCTCCTCCCTTAAGAGTCAACCTTGCCAACAACATGGATAAGCCTACCAAATGGCAGTAGAAGAGGACAAACGAACAACGAACAATACCCACAGCTGAAACAAAGGACACACCTAATATACAACAACTGAACACTAGGGGTCCTACCTCTAATCCCAAGAAAACCAAGCCCAAGCCCTCAACCCATACAGAGGCAACCAACACAATGGTAGACAACATAGACTTTGTAGCTACATTGGCCTAGGTGAAACAAACGCTCAAAAAAAAGAACACAACCATGAGCTTGTAAAATTTGGTCATGACATCATTGGCTCATCGCGAAGCCTTAGTGCAAACGTTAGCATCCATTCCTATTACAGAGGACATTCCTGCTAACCTGGAATCCATCCATGCAACGATTTCACAACACACACCACAAGGATTGGGTTCAAACACCTTAGCCTTTCATGATGATGCAGTTAAAGGTAACCCTGAACGAGGGGAAGTCACAACAGCTCCATTATCAATTAGTGTACGTGTTGGGCAATGTACCATTCGTAGAGTGCATATTGATGATGGTGCAGCAACAAACGTAGTTCTATACTCCATCATTGACAAACTAGGCATGGTAGATGAGATCATGCCAACAGAAACCATGTGTTTAAAATCTTTCAATGGATCATGTGTCACAGTTAAGGGCACAATCAACTTAGCCTTTGTGGCAGGAGAACAATTCCCCACCAACGTGGAATTCAATGTCATAGAAGAGATGCTC
The DNA here is from genome assembly GCA_015680685.1 of Gnetum montanum. Lineage (NCBI taxonomy): Eukaryota > Viridiplantae > Streptophyta > Gnetopsida > Gnetales > Gnetaceae > Gnetum > Gnetum montanum. The sequence continues at coordinate 232,863 of MNCI01013980.1, forward strand.
AGTTTCAACATGATTCTTGGTAGACCTTGGCTAGCACAACAACGAGCCGTTTCCTCACCAATACATCAAGAAATCCACCTTCCATACGAAGGTGGACAAGTCATTATACATGGTGACAACACTCTTTCTCAAGCTGACCATAACATAGACATCTCACAGGTCTTGAAAGAGGAGCCTCTTGAAGTAACACCCACAACAACAAACACAACACCTATAGCTAAAACACCTGAACGAGGGGTAAAAACTGAAAGCCTCCCAGAGCAAACTAGCACGCCTCTTAGACCATGTTTGACTAAGAAACAATCACATAATCAAGACTCCCCTATGGCCAAAGACATGTCTAATCCCCACCCACTCTTCACCTTTGTTCGTTGTGCATATGTCACCTTAGTTTGTATTGTATTAGCTTACACGTTTTCTCATGGCCTGAAAAGGCCCTAAACTAAACCGTGGCCCGAAAAGGCCTTAAACTACCACTGTTTCACACTATCTTCTATTTATTGGTGCATTTCAGTTCATGTTTTCTATAGTTTCTATTTAATATTTTTTTCTCTAGTAGCTTTTGTTTACAGGATCATACAGACGCACACGCATGCATCCACACAGAGCAGTCCTGGCATCATGACTTAAAAATGATACCACAGAATGTCCTGGCATCATGACGGTAAACTGACATCATAGAGCTCTGCCTGACATGACACTAAACTATCACACTCATTCACCAGAGTCTGCTAAGACTATAAACTAGCTTGCCTCTTCATAGTCCGCCACGACTATAAACTAGCATCGTACCATCTGCTACGATGATAAACTGGCAACGTCCAACAGGTTATGATGTAAAACTAACCCACGAAAATCCACTAAGACTATAAACTAGCCATATCATTTCTGGCACATTCATCTACTACTATAATTCATGACATTTCTTCATCAATGCTTGCTGCATCATTCATCACACCGGCTCTGAAAACACTATTTCTGCTCATTTTATTTGCCTTAGGTTTCACATGGTGCCTCCATTTGCATCAGTCACATTCATGCCTGAAGTGTTCGCTAACTCGTTCGCTTGTGGTTTTCTTATCTTCTTGGAGTTATGTTTGCAGGATGACACCCAGTGGTGCTCGTACACAGATACACTTCATCACGGTGACAAGGTGCCACATTGTTTCTGATGCACACAACCAGGTTAATCAATCTGTTCAAAAGTACATTCACCATTCCCAATACATTCTCCATTTCCCCAACACTCTTATTCCCTTTCCTACCCTGTTATAGTTCCTAGATACACCCAGTACACCCCAAAACCTTGAGCACACTATTACACACTGCAACACTCTTAAGTAACTGCAACACACAATATGGCACATGAGCATGAGTGCAAAATTGAAAGAAAGCTCTTGCCAAAAAACAAAGAGACAAAAAAAAATAGAAAAAAAAAAGAGAAAAAAAAAAGAGATAAAACACAAAAAAAGAGAAAAAAAAAGAAAAAGAAAAGAGCAAAGAGCAAAGAGCAAAATGAACCACAAGACCCTTGGCACTTCCCATAAGCCTCAGGTGGGAAGGTACTTGTCTTGAAAACAAACATTCATGTCTCAAAAGCTCATGTCACATCTCATTGTGTAGCTTTGGCTCTTCACCAACAGGTTCTCTTTAACACCAAACAAGGGGCTTGTTCTTCTAGAGAACGCAACCCACCATCACGCCGCCAACAAGTCCTCTTAAACACTAAACAAGAGTCTTGTTTCGCCAAAGGATGCACATCTCATGCCTTAATTCTGAGTCTACTAAACAATGGCTATTGACAAGGATCAGCATGACCCATATACACACCAGAGCATCCCCTTTACCATGCATAATCCCTTGATCAGGTCCCAATCCCAACAATTTTCATTTCCCTATCCAGCTACAAACTTCATTTCCCCAATCCCATGTACTACTGAACACAGTGGGATGACATTTGGCCAAGTGTCGAAGGACAATGCTACCAAGTTGCTTATGGTGTTTTGTACTTCTTTGTTGATGCTTCTCAAGTCGATTCCTTGAAGTGTCAACAAAGAGGGGCTAATGAAACAGCACAAAAATTTGGACCCAGCACTTTCAAACAAGAATCAAGCTAAGTCATGATACTTCCCAGCATGACCGAAACTTGTGAACCTCAAAAATAGCATCAAACGGAGCATATTTAAACAAGAGAGAGTTCCTTGGTACCCACAGGTGACTACATCAGCATCCAGTATTAAGAATTTCAAGTTTTTGGTTCAAAATACTTGGTTTTGACCAAGTATACTCTAGGCACACCTTGGTGCACGCTGGCCAGCGTATAGCCCAGCGTACAGCAACTTTTGGGCCCCAAAAATGAGTCAAAACATGCCAGAACTAAGCTTATAGACCCCCTAGGACCTTCTCCAGGGTTCCTAGCAGCTCTCAGGCACTTGAAAATTAAATTTTGGGCTCCAAATGATGGTCTTTCTTTCCTGTACGCCCAGCGTATACGCCCAGGGTGCAGCTAGCGTACATCAAATTTCAGGCCCCAAAAATGAGTCAAAACATGCCAGAACTAAGCGTCTAGACCCCCCAAGACCTTCCCCAAGGTCTCTAGTAGCTCTCAGGCACTTCAAAATCAAATTTTTGGCTCCAAATGATGGTCTTTTGTTCCTCTACGCCCAGCGTATACGCCCAGCATATATGCCCAGGGTGCAGCCAGCGTAGAGAAACTTTTGAGCCCCAAAAATGAGTCAAAGCATAGTAGAACTGAGCGTCTGGACCCCCCAGGACCTTCCCCAAGGTCCCTAGAAGCTCTCAGGCACCCGAAAATCAAGTTTCAACCTTGAAATGATGCATTTCCATGACCTATACGTTGAGCATACGTACTTTGCACGCCCAGCGTATAGCCCAGCGTACAACAACTTTTGGGCTCTAGAAACTCCTCTAAACAGGCCAAAATTAAAGGTGTAGACCACCTAGGACCTTCCCCAAGGTCCCCAATAGCTCTCACGCACCCAAAAATCAAGTTTTAACCTTAAAATGAAGCATTTTCATGCCTATATGCTGGGTACATTTTTCCTCTACATTGGCATCCTCTACGCTGGCATGTTGTACGCTGGCATCCTCTATGCTGGCATCCTCTATGCTGGCATCCTATACGCTGGCATCCTATACGCTAGCATGCTATATGCTGTCTAGTTGTAACATATCCTACACTCGGTCAACGCACCACCTGTCTCCCGATCCAAATTTTTCTCACCTTACAGCCACTCATCCCCTTTCAGACCTGAGTCTAACGTCGAAACCCATATAAAAACTCTAATTTTTGACCAGATCGGGGTTGAAAAAAAAATCAAAAGCATCTTGGCAAAAACTGGGGAAGACCAGACTAAGAAAATTGAGAACCCTACATCCTATACGCTAGAACCCAACCCTTGACGCTGAACATACAACCTCTACGCTGTGTCTGCAGTCCGAACCAGCAGGCTATCAAACTCTTGCATTCATCGAGGCTCTTCGTCCGCCTTTTGTGACATCCACAACTGCATTAAGAATGGTGCATTGTAACTTCCATTATGCAATGACATTGCCGCATTTTTGCTAAGATTTGTTACAATTTTAGCGTTTATTCTTATATGCATATCGTTTACATTCTTGTACATTTACGCTCAGTTTCGCATAAGTTACATTGTTTACATATAACCCAACATACAATATATCGATATACGCTTGGGGAAATCCTTGTCTGATCTGCGTGCGGACCACCCAAGGTACTCTACCTTCGTCTATTTCAACTTGCCCTCAAGCGAAGGTAGGGTCTTCTGTGCGTGTCTAGTGATCCCCCTGTTTCTGTTTCCTTCCAGCCAAAGACCGACGATTTTGGATAGTACATAAAGTAGATAAGTAGTTCATTAAATTTGAAAAAGTTCAAATAGGATAAAATGATTGAAGAGGGTCTAAGAATTCAAAGTAATAAAAAGGAAATTGCATTGAAAAAGTTGTAAAGATGTGCACAATTGGATGTTATTGATGGAGAATGAAAAATGATTTGATTGTAAGAATGCCTAAGGATAAAAAACTTAACTAACCTAACCAAAAATATGCAAGTGGGCCCTCCCCAATGCAAGCAAAAGTATTTTATTGCCTTTACATAACTTCAAACCAAGGAGTTTGTGGGCTTCATGGATGATTAATGGTTATAGAAAGTAAAGTACAAAAACCTAGAAGAAACTCAAGAATTTTGACACATGAAACTAGGACATCGACCAAGAACATGAAATTGGTAGTGAGGTGAGACATGGAAAGCATAGATGGATGAGAGAGAGTGAAATGGAGTTCTTGATTAAGGTCACATGAAGTCCCTTGTAAAGTTTACTATTAAATGACCTAATAAAATCTAGCATTACTCTAAACGAAAACCAACCATGTTCAATGATATTGCTTCATCATTCTAAGATCAGTCCACCTCCCTGAGACACAAGAGCACTCCCATAGAACAACCACCATTCCTTATTAGAGAAGAAAATAGAAGTAGGAAGTGAGGAAGGGCCTTAGTTAGAGGGGACCTTTAGGCATAGATAACATGTTTTTCTAATCTCATAACCAGTGCTTGTAGCTTATTTATTTTATCTAAGAGGTGTGCTTTGAATTTTCATCATTTTTTTATGATAAGAACCACACCATACAAAGACTTATTCAACTTGCTTTTATTGGTCGACATGAAATGGTAAGAAATCCATGAAAACACACATGCACCCAGGCAAGCAGAAAGGCACAAAGAATACTAAATCCCCTTGAAGTCACACCCTATTCAAACCCTTGAATCTTTTCCAAATCCAAAAACTACCAAAGTCACAAATTCATTAAGAGGTTTATTAATAAAAAAGGAACTACGCATTTCCAACACAAGGAAAATCTTAGAGTTTGTAGATGGGTGTATGTTGTGGACTCACTACCTATTACATGAAAAAGAAAACATGTCCTATTTATCAGTAATAAAATTCAAAGCTAAAATCTAGATACCAACAATCAAATAACTAAATAATATGCACCCACATTAGTTAAATCACAGTGTACCCAGTTGGTAATAAGATGCTTATTATTAAAACATATAAGAAAAAGAAAATATATAAGAAAATCACATTTCAATAAAGAAAAATATATAAGAAATTGTAAAATATTCAAGAAAAAGAAAATGTACTAATGATGTTGTAAAATAAAAACTTTGAAAAATTAATAATGTAGAAAACAAAAAGTGTAAAATTAAGAATGTGTAAAATAAAAAGTTGTAAAAAAATATATGAAAAATTGAGGAGCTGCTTATATGGTTATCATGGATGGCCATCTCTTCCATGAGTAAGTTGAAAGGAGGAGATCCAAAAATAATGAGCATGGTTGTCCATTCAATGATGTGTGTGTTGTATTAGCTGGCTTATGCTCGTGGAAAGGTTTAACTTGTTGTATGTTGACCAACTATTTCTTGTTTGGGCTCTTAGGTTTGTAGATCATCATGGTCCTAGAAGGAAAAGTTTCATAAATTATACAAGTTCCTTTCCACAATTTCTAAAACTTAGTTTGTTGAGGTACATGCATGGGATTCTTGTAGAGAACCTTATCTCCTAGTTGAAGTTTGACTTTCCTAATTTTATGGTCATGGAACTTTTTGTTGAATGCCTTGTGCAAATCATTGAATGATAGGGCTACTAATTGATTTTCATCTACCAAGTTTATATTCATTAATTTTTCTTGTTGTGCTAGACTCAAGTCAAGGTTGAGTTCACAAGCTATTGAAAATGTACTAAGCTTGGACTAAATAGGAAGTGTTGGTAATTTTCCATGCACAAGCTCATAGGAAGAGTAGCCTATAGGAAGTTTTGAAGTTGAGTGATAGGCCCAAAAAATATCATTGAGTTTCATGTTCCAGTATTTCCTATATTTATTGATAGTTTTTGTTAGAATCATTGTGATTATCCTATTGGTAACCTCAGCTTGATCATTGGCTTGGGGGTGGTAGGGTGTTGTGTGTTTATGTTCAACCCCCAAGTGTTTCATGAGGTTTTCAAAAGTAGTGCCTATAAAGTGAGTTCCCTTATAAAAAATTAATGCACGTGGCACACCAAACCTATTTAAAACACTTTGTTGTACAAAATGAGTAGTAGTAGAAGATGTATAGTCGATGACAACTGCTACTTCTGCCCATTTTGTATAATAGTCAATAGTGACTATGATGCATGAATTTCATTTGACATGGGCATGATGGGATCCATGAACTCAATGCCCTAAATGTTGAATGGTTCCAGTGGTTGAATCCATTGCTAAGGTTCATCCATTGGAGTATTCATTCCATCATCTCATTGGCATCATTCACAAGAGTAGACATATTGGTGAACATCCTTGAAGATTATTGGCCAATAGTACCCTGTCATCAAGATTTTAATAGCCATGCATCTCACAGCATAGTGGCCTCCACAAGGACCTTCATGAGCATCTAGGAGAACATGTAGTTGATCAGCATCAGGGACACACTATGGAACCAGGTCATTTCCATACATATTACAAAGATGTCCATTGATCTTGATGAAGCATTTTACTTGGTGAAGAAACTATTGTTCTTCTAGTGATCCAATCCTTGTGGCATCTCCTGAGTAAGAAGATTGGTGAGAATGCCATCATACCATTTAGGTTCATTGGGCAATTATTCAGTTATAGCACCAACAAAGAAAAGTTTGTTAGGGAACATATCATATAGTGGGTTCTCCTCCTCTTTTTTGTTCCATCGTACTTGAGACAAGTGGTTAGCAACCACATTCTTAGTACCCTTTTGATCTATGATTGTAATATTGAATTCTTGTAAGATCACTAGCCACCATATGACACAAGGGCTTACTATTGGCTTATTCATTAAGAAGCAAATGGCATTGTGGTTTATGTGCACAAATAGTTTGTATTCAAGAACATAATGTCTAAACTTTTCTAGAAAAACACTATTGCCATTAGTTCTTTTTCTGTAGTGGTATAGTTTAGTTGTGCACCCACAATGCTTTGGCTTGCATAGTGGATCTAATATGAACATTTCTTATTGTCCATCTATGTATGCATAGCTCTTAGGGCATAATTTGATGCATCCATCATGACATGAAATGGTCTAGAATAGTTAGGTGATTGTAGAATTGGATTTTTTACAAGTCTTTTCTCAGCTATTCCAATTCTTTTTCACTTTGTGTGGTCCAAACAAATGAAGAATCTTTTTTTGTTAGCTCTACCAATGACTTTGCGATCTTAGAGAAATTCTCTATGAATCACTAGTAGTAGCCAACATATCTAAGGAATGATTGAACATCTTGGATAGTTTTCAATTGGTAGGTTATTCCTTCAATGACCCTTATTTTTTTAGGGTCTACCTCAATTCCTAGTGAGATTCTATGCCATAATACAATGCCTTCCTAGACAATTAGATGACTCTTTTGCTAGTTGAGTCGCAAATTTGTTTCAACACATATTTTTAGTACTTACTCAAGGCAGTCTAGGGCTTGATCAAATGTAGCTTCATAGGTAGAGAAGTCATCCATAAAGACTTCCACACTGCTACCATAGGACTAGGTGTTGCAATGTAGTAGGGGCATTGCACAGACCAAAAGGTATCTTATGATATCAAAAAGTCCCCCAGGGAGTTGTGAATGTTGTCTTGGCCTAGTCCTCTGGCATGATCTAGATTTGGTTACAGACACTATAACCATCCAGGAAACTATTATAGTAATGCCTAGAGATTGTGTCTAACACCTAACTAATGAATGAAAACAAAAAAGGTCCTTGAACGTTGCCATATTCAGTAGCCGAGAATCAATGTAAACTAGCGAGTTTCCACCTTTTTTGGGCATAATAATGAGTGGAATAATCCACTTGCTATCTACAATGGGATAAATAAACCTTACCTTGAGAAGTTATTTGATTTACTCCTTGATGATCTACTTTAGTTTGGGGATCAATTGCCTCTATGACTGTCTCTTTGGCTTCTTGTTTGGATTAGTGTAGATGCAATGCTAGCATATCTTAGGATCAATCCTTGTGAGTTTAGGATATGATTAGGCAAAGGCTATTGACCATTTTCAACCACATTCAATAGCATCATTTTCTATTCTTGAGAAAGATTTGCGTTGATTATGACTAGCTTCCCATTTTTTAAGAATACATATTTCATTCCAACTAGTAGAGTTTTTAGTTCAAGGGGCTTTTGCTTGAAATTTTTAGGAATTTCCAACTCTCCCCAGTAGGTATCATCATTTTCATCCTTAGAGAGTTGGTAATGAAATTTCTTTAGTTCAGCCATGCCTATAACATATGTGCATGTCAGGCTCTCAGTCAGTTCTATACAAAGTGTGTTGTTTTCTGAATCAGTGATTAGCCATTGGGCATCCTCTTATTTTGTGGCTACTGCATATAGACACCATTGAATATCTACTTCTAGTGCATAGTTCTTTCATGTAGAGATGGATGTTTATTTCATTATCTAAATTTTCTGCACACAATTACACCATGTATCATTGTACACGATGCATGAAACTTACTTGTTCTCGATCTATCCAAATGTATTTTCTTTAGATATTTCTAGGGAAAGATTTGTAATGCCCATTCTTGCATCAACTATGCTTAGTAATTCCCTTTCCATGATGATTAGGAAGTCTCCTTTGCAATTATCCACCTTGATCACTAGGAAATCAATAGAATAAGACCATCCACAGATAGTGGTCATAATGTCTTCTACTAGTCCCAATGGAACAATGATGGACTGGTCTATGAAATCTAATTTAATATTGCTCTTTTTGAGAGGAGGTAGGTTCCATGTAGTATACATTTCATGAGAGATTAGGTTGACAACAGAACTATAATCAAGAAGAGCCTTACATGGTTCATTCCTAATAATATATAAATAAATCAAAGGAATTCTAGGATCAGCTAATTTCCTAGGAAGGTTGCCAGCATGGATCTAATCAAATATGGTATGAGTAAGCATCATAATATGGATCCTAGGTGATGTTTGGTTTGAAGGGTACGTGAAGGAATTTGATAGAGAGGGAGATGGGGAAACAAGGTTACCAATTGCAAGTGTATTTGAGGGCTAGACATCTATGCATTAAGGAATAATATTAGCCTATGGTGGCATCCAAGGGTTCATGTGTTCCTTGTTTTCATCCTTGGATTTGCCTTCTTAAGTTGGACACTTTGGAGTACATTTGATATTTATCATTGAACGATTTAAGCATGGTACTCCATCATTTGATAGATTCTAGTTCTAAAGATTGATACCAAGTTTCAACTTCTTTAATAAGTGTCTATGGGAACAACTTAATATTTTGTCACTCATTTTCTATATTTTGCAAGGCACATGCATCTTTAAATTCTTGGAGATGGTTTTGTAAACTTGAGTTATATCTTCAAATTGAGAAATATTGTTCATGTTTAGCCTTTTGATCCAACTATCCTTTACATGCCTTGTTAGAATTCGTACTACTTGTATGATGTTGAACATACTTTGGGTAGTAAGAAAAGGCTCATCGAGGTCATGATTATAGTTCATACGATGCCCTTTGCTACCCCTTCTTTCATGGTGATGTGCCTCTCTTGAATGTCCGTGCCCTTGATCTTGCCTTGCACAATGGTCCCTTTGATCATTTCAATCTTGTCGGTCATTGATGAGACGCGATTTACACTAGGCCGCGATATCGCATATGCGATATTGTGGCCGACGCGATATCGCGTCCCGCCGCCATTTCTATAAATAAGAGGCGGCACTCCCTTCATTTCCCAATCCTGGCTAGTGTAGCGAAGCTCTGGCAGATTGATCACTCCAGAGTTAGAATTTTTCCCCATGTGCCCGCAGTAGGAGTCCTAGAGTGAACGGCTCTTTATTCGAGCAGCTTGTAACCTGAACCCAAGTTGTGTACGGCAATAAAGACGAACTTGTTTGGATAAACCTTGCAGCACGTGGTTTCATTTATTGCTTTATTTCCTGCTTTCCTAGTGCGTTCAAGTACGACTTGATTACGAGCGTCTACGGACGTGTACGGCTAGTCAAGGAATCGGCTGCTTGACGCAATGCATGAGTACGACTCAATTACGAGCATTGGATGCTTGGTAACCCAGTAGCGTATTCCAGGATTCTGCGCTTGGTAACTCCCGGGTCTAATGTGTACGGCTAGTTGAGGAATCGGCTGCTCATTGCTAGGCTAGATCGTGTGATAAGTACGACTTAGTTACGAGCACCCACGGGTGTGTACGGCTGGCTAAGGAATCGGCTGCTTATCACACGTAGGCTAAATAGGTGCCTCAGTACGACCACTTCGAGCACTTGCGTTACGTGTGGCGATCCCAGTAACGATTAGCGTTTGGTAAGCTGCAGTTGCATAGTTCAGGGTGTGTCCGGCAAGTGGGAACGGATGCTGACGCTAGTTAATTTAGACTTAGATCTTAGTTAGCGGTAGTTTAGTTTTCTCAACCCTTTCTCCTGGTAGCATAGAAGATAAGCCGAAAATACCAAAAAAATCACATACCTCAGACTTGCTTAACCATACACTGTGACACATACAAGCAAGCCTGGGAAGACAACGAACGATTAACCCCAAGTGTTTCTTGTGGCGTTAAGGCATTTAGTCTGTGGAGTTCAACCAGATCACGCGTGCACGCTCGTATTCGTATGGTGGAGTGTAGGGGTACCTCGCCACTCATCAGTCATCTTCATCATGATCACATCCCCTAAGGTTGCAATTAGAGCTAGAAGAAGAAGATGATGATGAAAAAGATGAAGAGGAAGGAGGACTAGCACCATCATGGTGCCTACTAACACCTCTTTGGTGATCATGGCCATGATCATGATCTTGTTTTCTTTCCATATACCTACCTTGACTTGCCCGTTTGGATCCTTCTTTGTCATTGGATCCATTCTTGCTAAAACCAAAATTGTAAATCATGAACTCCAAGTTCTGGTTTTAACCTTCTTCACTAAAGTCAAAGAGAAGAATTTCACTAAACGGAAAAACCCCAGAGAAAGGTTCATCACCATATTTTTGGTATAACAAGAATGGAAAATCGTTGAATCTTTTCCCATTCATAGATTCATGATACTATTCTAACTGGCGATCCATTAGATATTATGCCTCACTAGGATGATAATCCTAGGTTTCAGTATCTTGCACAACATACTCAGGATGAAGTTCCTAAAGACCTAGATGAATAAGCATTTATTGGAGCATTGCAGAAATGGATTGATCTAGCAGCAACAAAATATTACCTTCCATATCACACCATCATAGTTATTCATCCTAGTGTAGGATGAAGATGAAATTGGATACATACTCATCAGGATGAGCATGATACCACTCTATATTATTGAGGCACCAGTTGATGTACTCCATCAGACTTGCACAGATAATTACTTCCATGGGAAGAAGACATCTTATGTTAGAAAATAAAAATGTAGTGTGCTTTTAGAAATTGTTGTAGTTATTTTTGAAGATATGACTCTAAAGTTCAGTCCAATGATTTGAATAATTTTTAACTAGTCATAGATAGTACATGTAATAACAAAAAGGTCCTTAACAATGGTGCTAATGATGAGTGATGAGGTACCCCTATGCCCAACCATATGAATCACTCAGACGTTCATGTGTGATCTGGTCGAATTTCATGGACCTATAGTTCTCCAATGCACTAATTCTGTAGGAAGTAAAATGGGCATTGAGAACATTCATTTTTTTCCCAACTACACTTATGAAGCTCAAGGATATGGTTTAAGTGTAATTAAGGCACATAATTTTTATCATTTTATGTTTTGTAAGTTTAATCACCTAAAATAAGAATGGAAGGTAGAGGAATTTAATATCTAATTATTCAATTGCCTGGGTAGCCAAAGAAAAGTATCCATTCTCACTCTCCTAGACATGTCATAAATGCATATAGCATTGTTAGGTTACCAAACGTTAAGAATTTTTGGGTTACCAAGTGCTATATGTATGCTTGAAGTAGTCGTGATTGTGTTTATTAACAACTGGAAATTAGTTACTTAATTAAAGTGCATTAAAGTAAAGTGCATGAATATCAAATGAATTAAGTAAACATTAATCTGTTCTTAGTCCTACAAGGATGATCAAAAGGGCTCATCATTATTCCCATTGCATTGCTGTGCTCAAGTACATTAATGCTCAAATAAAGGTTCATGCACACTTGAATCTTGCTATGGGCACTCAGAAGATATTCTAACTTTGGAGAAAAAAAACTACAAGAGCTTCGCTATGCTATCACAAAAAAATATGAAAAACTATATGAAAATTGTGAGCCCAAGTGCTATATTTATAGTCTAGTATATACCTTACGCTATCAGATATTTGACATCATGTCTTAGGCTCTGATATCAGGTATCCCACCATCAAGGCTCCAATATCATGTATTTGATATTAGAGCCAATCAAATCATGACTCATCATATATCCATGACCTCCTTTGCGTCATCTTCTTTAACTAACAAGCCATAGGAGGACACCAAAGCCCACAACCAAAACAACAAGGAAGAGCCACAATAGCCAAAGCCTAAAATTGAAGTTTGCATTTTAGAATGCATGGAAGAAGTAAATTACAACTAGGGTGACTGTAACGATGGAAAATATCGGTCACTAGAAATACCAAGTGGAGTTCCGTGTACATAGTTCCAATCCCGGATCTCTGCAAGGGTTGTGTTAGAGAAGACAAATCCGAGGTGCCCTGAATGGTCTTATCAATTAGACAGGAACTTACTTAATCAGTAAAATTTTGTAACAACCGAATGGCAAGATGTTGATTTTAATGAGGAGATATGATATCGTTAATCTTAGAGGTAACGAGAGCGATGTAAATGATTCAAAGCGATTGCAAAATCTATATAGATAGGATGGAATAAACTGGATTTAGAGAGTGTGCAATCTCGAGATCTAGGATTTATCTTATAAACAAAATATGTTGGATACAGTGATTATAGGTGGACTTCAGTTTAGACGAAGCACGTGCCAAGAACAAGAAAGCTATTTAAAGATAAAACAAGCAAAGGTCAATCTACCTTGTTCTAGCCAATCTAGGCGCAAGGGAGTCAGACCCAAAGCAGAATGTCTGCTAATTGGCTATTTCTGATAAAAAATTCTTGCCAATCACCTTTGATGTTCTTATGATCACTGATCCTCTTTTGTTCTCTTGTCAATATTTTCCAAAATTTTTCAACAATTGCCAATGAAAGAAAATTGCTCACGAAGAAAATTTGCCAATCGAGAAATTTTTTTTTTGCCCACCCCTTGATCCTTGTCAACTAGAGTATTTATAAGGTTAGGGTCAGGAGAAAAAAGTGATTTAGATGACATGTGTCCTGAACCTACAAAATGCTGTTGACTTGATGTGTTTGTGTTTGAAGCTTGCAGTGCTACGCTGCATTACGCTTTGAAGCATATTGTGTCATAATCTACTTTTGCTGGAGCTTTGGCAACAAACTGTTCTGCGGTTACACTGTAATATGCTAGAGAGCGTATTATGACATATGAACTACTGATGCTTGAATTGTGTTATCTCCATGGTTGCAACTAAGTTAATCATCTACTTGCTTTACACTGCGTTATGCTACATTATGCTGCATAGCGTAACTTGGCATAACATAGTGAACTTGCAAAAAATTGAAGTGTTTTCGCTGCACTTCCCTTGTTTCTGTTCAGTCTTTTTGGGGTTTATTACGCTACACTGCATAATATAGCATAATAGGCTCTTAGTTGAAAAAGAAAACTTGTTGAAATGTGTGACATGTTGCAAATCCTTGCTTGAGCTTCGAGGTTTTGCTGAACCATTGAGGTATCAAATTTTGCTATCTTCGTTGTTGCGACTAGATGGACTGTCTTCTTGCATTACACTACGTTACGCTACATTATGCTGTGTTGCGTAATGCGGCGTAATATGCTAAAAGTTAAAATTTTTGAAACAGAGCTAACTCACAAAGTTGAAGACTTGCCATTGCGCACCCCTTGTCTTGTTCTGTCCTCTAGAATCTATTATGCTACGCTGCATAGTGTGGCATAACAGGCCCTTAGCCAAAAACGGAACTTGCTGAGCCGTGACTTGTTACAAATCCTTACCTGAGTTGCAAGATTTTGGTGAGGCCTTAAAATTTCATGGTGTTTCAATGGCCCCTCTTTGTTGATGTTTAGAGGGCTAGCCAAAAAGACATCAAAAAGAATATGAAACACTAGAGAGGTAAAGAAACCAACAACGTTCGTCGGTAACTACTCAGATGTCGCTCTATCAAACTTGGAAGTGCGAAGGTGGGAGGAGGAGAATAGAAGGGATCTTAAAGAAGTGAGAGGAGGGAGGTTCAGGGAAGAATCAAGCATGTGAATAGGAAAATTTTGCAAACAAGTTATTAGGTGTCATTTCACGGGTGTACTCTCGAGAGGTTATGTTGCTATACTGCATATGAAGGGCTTGCACGGACAAGTTGTGTTATGCCCGTATGGCCTGGATGAGTTGTTTTACATCCAATTTGCTAGCTTTTCCCATTTTTTTCAGAGTGCAACTTACATTCCATGAGGCGATTTGATTTACACTAGTTCATGGACATGATGGTGTGAAAGAATTGATTATATGCTTACATCCTATACAAACAAAGAAGAGGGTAAAGGAAGTTGTAAGGATAAGGGAAGGAGAAAGTGAAGTAAGGTGTCTGATGGAGGGAAAGGTAGGGTTTGTACTTCCAAGTAGTCAAGCTAGTCTAAGAAGCCACCTTAGAATGCCATGACACCTCACTTTCTAGTGAATGCATTCTCGATCAACGCCATTGTAGCAAGTAACCTGCAAAACATAACAAAGAACAGAGAGTAAAAGAAATCTTCCTAATTGCTAGGGAGGCTGTTGAAACAAGTTTCATCCGAAGTGAAAAGGAGAGTGCATGCCACAGAGAAGGGACCATAGAAGCAAGGGTCCCTTTGTTGATGCCACGATTCATGAAGTCACCGTCGATAGCCAGATTCATCTTGCTCAAACGACTGGGCAAAGAACCAGTCAGATGAATCTGCTAAGCCAGAGTTTGGTGGTGGCGATGGGTGGAGGCCACCGAGGCTATGGATGACCATAGTTTCTTTGGGGTCCCAAGTGGCGAAGTTGACCCCAGGAGTTACAACTACAGAGTGGTTGTCATAGCAACATCTCTAAGGGGTTAGTAGTATGCCTTTCGGAATATCTGAGGAATCAGTAGGATGCCAGTGGGGTAGCGGCGTTGCGTCTATTCCAACACCTTACCCATTCCATCTGGTAGGGATTTAGTGTAAGAGTGATCACGCTTGCTTGCTTCATGGATTTTCTATTGATGGATTCCAGTTTTGAGTCTTGGTTGACCATTGTTGCTGGTTTTAAGTCTCAGCAGATCGTGGTCCCGGTTTAAAGTTTGGGCAAATTGAAGCCTATTAGTTTTACATCGTAGCCGATGGTGGAAGAGCTAGTTTATGGTCCCAGCAGACCATGCTGTGGACAAGTCTGTGTTGGTTTAACATCTCAGTAGATAGATGCTTACCTTGCCAGTTTCACATCATGGCGGACAGTCGAAAATTTTTCCAATTTAACGTCATGGCAGACGCGTGGAAGAAATGCTAGTTTTACATCATAATAGATGTGTACAACATTACCAGTTTTATGTCATAGTAGACGTTTGTTACCTTGCGTTTGAGCTAAGCCAACATTTAGATGTGGTACTGCTTTAGGTATATATGATTCACCGGGTTCGGGTGTTTGTTGTCGTTGATGTTTGCTAGGCTAAATGCTCCATTGCTATATGCATTGACAACCAGGAAAGGGCCTTCCCAGCTTACAAAGAATTTTCCCATTGGTTCACGAACACATTTGAGAACCAAGTCTCCTTTCTTGATCGATTGCTGATGCAAGTTGTGATGATGCTTCTAATTCTACCTGTCTTGATACCTTGCGATGGTGTTGAGCATCTGGATGCGTTTCTCCTCTATTGAGTCTAAATCCATGATCCTGGACTCATTGTGTTGAGTCTCATTTATAACCATGGAGAGGACCATCCTCAATGAGGGAATCTATAGTTCCAGGGGCAACACTGCTTCAGATCCATAGACTAGGCTGTAGGGTGTCCTATCGGTAGCTGTTCTGCATGTCATACGATAGGCCCATAGCACATAGAGGATTTTTTTATGCCATCATTTTTTTTGCTACTGAGCATCTTCTTAAGTAGATTGATAACCACCTTGTTTGTTGCTTCTACTTGACCATTTGCTTGCAGGTAATAAGGTGAGGAAAAATATTTCTTGATACCAAGGTTATTTCAAAAAGATTTGGTTTTGGTGCTACTAAATTGTGGCCCGTTGTCGGTCACAATAGTCATGGGAAGCCCAAACCTGGCTACTATATTGTCCAAGATAAAATGGTAAACCAGTTGAGATGTAATCTTTCATAGGGAAATAGCCTCGACCCACTTCGTGAAATACTCGGTGGCAGTGATGATGAAGCTATGTCCTGCGGAAGACTTAGTCGTGATGGGACTTATGATGTCTAGTCCCCATCGTTGGAATGGCGAAGTGATTTGTGTAGTATGCAATTCAGTTGGTGACATGTGTATTAGATTTGCATAACATTGGCATGTGTCGCATGTCTTAACCTTGGTGAGGTAGTCTCGTTCCATGTACGACCAGTATTACCCTAAGCATCTGATTTTAGCAGCCATGGCTCGTGGGGCTATATGTCCCCCACATAGTCCTTCATGGACTTCACTAACTATTCATTGCACTTGGTCATTATTAATGCAAGTTAGAAATACTCCATCAAAAGAGTGTCTATAGAGAATACTGTATCTAATGATGACATATTGCTAGGCACGCTTGCAGATTGCATCTTTTGTGCAGGTATTAGCTCGTGCGGTGGTTCACCATGCAGAAGGTAGGCTTTAATGTTATCATACCATTTCGGCATTCCCCCGTGCTTAGAGAATAAATTTACGTCGCTTGAATGAAAGGCTCTATACATTCCATCATAAAGCGGATCAAGTGGCAAACAAATGTGGTGGCACGTTTAAGGCTAGTGTGGCTAGTGCATCAGCTATAGCGTTGCCATTACGTAGCACATGTTGGGCATCAGTTGTCATGAATTGTTTTAGGAGATCTTTAGCCATATCACAATAGGGTTGTAGATGCATAGCTTTGTAGGCATAGACCCCTATGATTTGATTGATGATGAGCATCGAATTGTCTCAGATTGCTAGGTGTTGAATGTTGAGTTTCCTAGCTGTTAACAATCCCCTAAGGAGTCCCTCGTACTTTGCCACATTGTTCATACAAGGAAATGCTAGGCGGTAAGCCAATGGATGAACATTCTTAGGGGAGAGCATAATGACAGTGGCAACACTGCTGCCTCTGGTATTTGAAGCTCCATCAAAGTATAACGTCGCTTCGAGGTCTATCGATATAGGGCTTAAACTACATATCTATTCATCAGGAAACTCGGGCTCTATCGCGGCTTGATCATTAACCAGTGTTGTTGCAGGCTGGTCGGCTATCGCTTGGCCTTTCGTGGAAGATTGGCTAACATAGTGCAAGTCAAATTCTGCTATCATGGCTTTCCATTGGGCTATCCTACTACTTTCGTATAAATTATTTGTGATGGCCCGCAGAATGTTATTTTTATAGATTATATTGACCTAGCTACAGAAAAGATAGTGCCTACATTTCTTGAGTGCAAACACCAATGCTAAAAAATTATGCTCTACTTCATTGTACCGTATTTTGTACGCAAATAGAGCATGACTTAGGTAGTAGATAGGAACTTCTAACCCGTCGTCCCTTCTTTGGCACAAAAATGTAGCTATAGAGACCTCTAAGCTTGCCAAGTATATGTAGAAAGGTTGATCCCTTTGTGGCGGGAAAACTGTTGGCAAATGTAATAGCTCTTTTTTCAAATTTTCAAATGCACGTTGGTAGTTCTCAGTCCATTCAAAGTTAACCCCTTTCTTGAGAAAATGTTGTATAGGGTGTAACGTGTTTGTTAATCTCGATATGAACCACTTGATAAATTGCAACGTACCCTGCAGCCCACGTAGTTCTTTGAGGTTTGTAGGTGGTGCTAGATTAATGATGGATTTAACCTTGTTGGGGTCAAATCGAATGCCATTCTCTGATACCACAAACCCCAACATGCACCCAATTTTGACTCCAAATACGCACTTTCTTGGGTTGAGCCATAGGTCATGTCTGAGACATCGTTTAAGGATTAACTCTAGGTCTCCTGAGTGATCTTCCGACTTCTTAGATTTGATAGCTATGTCGTCTACGTAGTCATTCAATCTCTCTAAGAGGTAATTGCTAAAGATGTATGTCATAGTGTCTTGATAGGTTACTCTGGAATTTTTTAACCTAAAAGGCATCATGGTGCAACAGAAAGTTCCCCAATGGCTCATGAAAGTCGTAGTCAGTTGGTGTTTTGGGTTGATACGGATACGTTGTCTATGACCGAAATGGCCATAAAGTTGTTCACCTCTATTAACAATGTACGTGCTAGTGTTATGGGTCAGCTAGAACTTGAAATCCCACATTACCCTACTCACTATGTCGAATTCTTCTCCAAGTGTAAAAGACTCGGATGGCTGGATAAGGAGTGGACTTTGGATCATCCTCTCACTGTCACAGACATGCAAGAGAAAATCCCACCATTTCCTTTGCCTTTTAGACGTGGTAAATTACACTATGGTGGTTTATTGTACAATCTTACAGGATGGAAACAATGTGTAAAATCGTTTTATTTTGCTATATTGTCTAAACCCTTGTTTTATGTTTACAGTTAGGGAATCATAGGAGATCACAGTTATGGCCTTCGGGCGTGAAGCAAGTAGTCTTTTGTTTCGTTATAGCGACATAAAAGAAACACAATATTGTTTCAACCATAGTGTGGCCCTAAATGTACTAACCAATAACCTCCGGGAAGCTGCACTAATGGAGCTATTTTTGGCTGCAACCCATAACATCATAGCGGGCGAAATGCTAATCCTAGTTAACTCCTTCAGCAAAGAAGCTGAGCATCTTTACATACACATGTGTAATATGCATGTAAGTTTTGATATTGATGCTCGACTATTTGCTGACTTTTTTGGCATTCCCTCTGATGGCCTTCCGATAGAACAAAAGTCAAAGAGGAGTTCTAAGCACCAGAAGGAGATAAAGGAGTGGCTAGGGGTTAACAAGAAAGTGAAAAGAATTCTTGCTGATAAAATCAAGCTGGAGGTGGCTCATACCATTTATCCCCTCTTCTGAGCCTATGCCTTCCCCAAGTTGCTTTCCCAGGGGAGAATCCTTACCATAAAGTAGGCTTGAATCATGTAGGAGGTTATGGAGGAGGAAACACAATATAATTGGGCTAGTTACTTCACTGAAGGTTTGCAAGTTGAAATGGTCAAGCTTCGCAAGAAGCTTGAGTCCCATTTCAATGTGCATTTCGCCTTCTTTATAGCTTGTTTTAGGCATTTTTTTGAATTCCTAGTGGTTCAGAGGGATGGAATCTGGGTGCAGCAGGATCGTAACCAGATTTTTAAACCATCGATTTCTTAGGTTTTCGACATCACCCGATCGCAAGATCCCCTTGAAGGCATTGGGGATTCGCTTTCGCTTACGACTAAGAGTTTGGTGGTGCCTCGTATGCAGGGCCAGGACAGTGTGGGTGGAGTGCTCCCTTCTTACACTAGTAGTGTGTTGAGGGGGAAACACCTTGCAGCAAAAATAGTGGATTTGTTAGTCTAGTGGAAAAAGCATTGTTTGTCCATGGAGTCCGCTGGTCCGACTGCTATAGAGGGAAAGAGGTTGCAAATTAAATTTCACAGGAACAATCTCCCAGCTAGTAAGTAGAGAGATGCGTAGTTAGTTTATATATTTGTTATGCTACGTATAGACGTAACGTCGCGTAGCATTTGTAAGTGTTTCGATTAACTATTTTTTAGCAGAAAAAGGAAAAAATGTAGAGGAGTTAACACCTGAAACAGGGGCAATAGTCATATGACATGAAGAAGGGGCCCCAATTTTGGAAAAGGAGGCCCCTATTAGTAATGTAGATGGCACATAGGTTCCCATGTGGAAAGAGGAGATGGAAGTAGAGGACATCGAAGTCCTTTCGGATGAGTTGGGAAAAGAGGAGTAGCTTGTCACTGGTGAGTTTGACTTTTCCTCTGAGGGCAACCTCACATTACTACCATTGAGGGTTTTGTTGGATTGAGTTTTGTGTTATCGTAATGTCTCAATTGTCCTTTATGTCCATCATACTGGGTCTAACTCGTTTTTGTTTACGTAATAGGTACTTTTGACGTTGGTGTCATGCCCTTGTCAGCGGCACCAACTCAGCATTGGCGTGAGGCCCCTGATAAATTTGCCTTTATGGAAGGCATTGCAAAGGATATGATCAATAGTCTAGAGAAAATCGATCCTAAGATTGGTATGTGAGTGTTATAACGCAGGGATTGTTGGCATTATGATATTGTATCATTTTGTTGCATCTCACTGTTATTTTTATGTTACAGGATCTCGCTTCAAATGGGATCCCAAAGAGCCCGTTGACTTGGACACCACCCCTGAAACCTCATTGGAGCTAATTGAAGTGCCACATAGCCTTTATGATGAAATTTGTAAATGTGCGTTACGCTCAACCCACTCTTTATGGGAGTGCCAGAACGTCAATGGAGCTCTTTGGAAGAGGTTGCAAAAAGTAGAAAAGGAGAAGACTTTCCTAACCAGTAGGGTTGAGGACCTGGAGTCTCGAAATGAATTTTTGTTAGCTCCAGAGACCAATGATGAGAATTGGCAGACAGCTGTAATTGACTATGCCGCTATTGGATGGTCGTTAGAAACAACATCCAAGCTAGTCGTGAACTCATTGAGCAATGGATGCAAATGAATATCCTAGCCTAGAAGAACGAAGACTGGAAGGATTTCGGCATGATGGTCCAAGAATGGGGGTAGACAGAAAAAGACCATAAGCACATGTATAAGTGAGAATGTGCTGCCTACCACCAACATTACAGGGATTCTACTGTTGAACCACAGTCCCTTCGACTATTTCTTGATGTCATCGGTGCTTTTGGAGCATATGAAAAATTTCAGGAGCAAGTGACAGTAAGTGCTTCCCTAGAGAGGGAAATAACCCTCCTTGGCAAGGAAACCATTGTCCCTTCCTTCTTCCCTGAACCGCCCCGATGGACTCCTGTGGAGAAGGGGAAGGTTAAGGCTAGAACTGATCTAGGAGATGGTGTTTGGTCTGAGCTTACTAAGGATGAGATCATGCAACGCTTGTGGGTCTGTTTGGAACAGATTCCTTTTGCAGCTGATGTGGGACCATCATAGGTAAGTTGTAGGACTATTACATTCTTGTTATGCGTAGTCTCGATGGCAATGCTAACGTGCATGTCATGTCAAACTGTAGGATTGGAATGAGGAGGATCCTCATGAGGATGATCGTAATGGAGATGATGGTCCTTGCAAATAAGATCTTCACGAGGAGGAGCATAATGAAGATGATGATCCCCACAAAGAGGGTCTTCATGAGGAGGAGTGTAATGAAGATGATTAAACTCATGGTGAGAAATCCCGTGAGGAAGAGCCCTGCAGAGAGGATCGTCCCCACGAATAGACACCCTACGAAGAAGGTTCCTACAAGGATGATTTTCATGAGGTAGAGGTGGTGTTGGATGGCATAGGTGGTGGTGGTAACAGCGACAACATGTGAGGTGGTTGTACTGGCCAACCTTTTATTACAATGGAGTGGTGAAAAAAGGACAACGTTTGTCAATCTAAACGATATAATCCGCGTGATATAAAGATCTTAGTTTTTAGGAAATGAAGCATGTTGTTAGACGGATCATACTTTTAGGCCACTGTAGGCCATCAATAGTTTAAGGCCATTTCGGGCCAAGCCATCATAAGCGTAAAAGAATAAGAAGAATTACCATTTTTAGGCCGTAGCGGGCCGGAACTAGTTTAAGGCCATTTTGGGCTAGGCTATTGTATGCGTAAAAGAATAAAATAAAAAGAAATCTAATTGCCAATTTTAGGTCATGGTGGGCTATAAATAGTTTAAGGCCATTTCAGGCTGAGCCATTGTAAGCATAAAAGAATAAGAAGAATTGCTAGTTTTAGGCCGTAGCAGGCTGCAACTAGTTTAAGGCCATTTCGGGCTAGGCTATCGTATGCGTAAAAGAATAAAAAACACTAAATTGCCAGTTTTAGGCCATGGCGGGCCATAAATAGTTTAATCCATTTGGGCCAGACTATCATATGCATAAAAGAATAAAATAAATAAAAACCACATTGCTAGTTTTAGGCCATGGCAGGCCGTAAATAGTTTAAGGCCATTTTGGGCCAGACTATTGTATGTGTAACAGGAACAATGCGACACAAGAAAGAGCGTAAACTATGTAATAGTAAACAATGTGGACTGATACAACATGTCACACTAACTTGTTTATTTGCTAGCTCTATAGTTGTTTCTTGATAATTTTTAGGTTTGGTGATGCGTATGGGCAAGGAGGCTTATTATAGCATTCCTCTACGCTACCATCTTCTCCCTGGAAGGGTAGTTCAGCCCAAGTCAAGCTTTCATTGGCTACTGTGTCAGCCTGTTCAAATGTTGGGATAGGGGTTTGATCTTTAGGAACTTTAACCACTAACCCTTGTTCCATTTCTATGTTGTTAACCGCTTGAGGGGTCATCTTATCACCATGGATGATCACTTCCCCTCCCGCATAGGGCAAGTGGATCTCTTGATGAATGGGTGATGAGACTACCCTTAATTGAGCTAACCAAGACCTCCCTACGATTAGGTTGAAGCTGGGCATCTCCTCGATGACGATGAACACTGCATTTGTGGGGAATTGATCCCCTACTACAAAGTTGATGTGTGCTGTTCCCTTAACTTGCACTCTTGCCCCGTTAAATGGCTTCAAACATGATGTTGTCATGGGATTGATCTGGTTGAGAAAACCTAGTTTGTCCACCATAGGGAATGGAATGACATTGGCAGTGGCCTTGTCATCCACGTGTACTCTCTAGATTCTGTAGTAGCAGACCCAGATAGTGATGAACATGGATGCTATTATCACCTGACCCTTTTCTGGGTCATCCTTAATGGATTCATCATGAAATGTCAGTTGGGGAGATCATAGTTGTTCAACAGTATGAGGAAGCATAATTGAATGGATTGCTTCTTCATTTTCTGGCAAGTTTTCGTCCACTAGTATGGATGTTAGCATGAGAACCATGGCTTTGTGATGCTTTTGGGATGTCATCAACAAGTCATACAAGCTCAACGTTGTATTTTTCTGTTTGAGAGCTTGCTTGGCTTGAGTAAAAGCGTCAAGGAGATCATGCCCACAATCTAGTTGTTTGTTATCCTTCTCTTCTTCCATTTGTCCCAGGAGGCAAATCTCTTTGGGAGGAACAATTTCTAGTTGAGGATTATAATTTCTTGGGTAGGGAGAAGGTGGCCATGTTTGCGTAACATCATCTTTTTTAGAAGAAGGTGGGGCCAAGGGCACTGAGGCGAGGGGTGTAGGCCTAGGGAATCCCAGCATAAGGTGATCCTTGGTTGCATCAGCTATCATGAGTCTTTCTCCTTTCCTATTAGGTTGTGATTGGAGCATTGAATTAGATGGTTGCCCCTATGTAACAAGAAAAACTAATGGCTTTGGCACCTTTATGACAAAGGGTGCCTTATGTGTGGGCATGGGCTGGGCCGCGGCTTTACAAATAGTAGACTGTGGGATGATAGTAGGAGACGGGACTCAGAGGATAAAAGGTTGTCACTGAACCACACCCATTGATGTTGATGGGCTTGTTGTTTGAGATAAGCAAGGAGGTACACACAGGACAAAGGGCTGCTTTGGCTGTGCCTGATCATCACCTTTTGTACCTACCACATTGATAGTGTACCTTGGATTATTGGCATTCAACGGGTCTTGGTACACATGCATGAACTAGTTTTCGGGATAGACCGGCCTATTGCTATCTAAGATAAGTTTACCTTGATTGATCATGCGTTGAATATCATCATTCAATGCCCAACAGTAATCTGTGTCGTGACCACACAACTGGTGATAGTCACAGAAATGGTCCAGCCTAAAGTTTTTGGGGACTGGTGGTTCATTTGGCAAGGCCAAGGAGGGATTCTTGAGCAACTCACAATGTCGTCTATGGCATTTTAGACCTTCCTCGGATATCTTTTTATGTTGAATATGACCAGTTCGAAGCAATTGCTTTAGAAGTTCTTAAGGCTTTATAGGGAGAGCCACGTATTTTGAACAGTCTTTATGCTCAAAATTAGGCTTCAACTGTGGATGTGTTTTAGGGGTGGATGGAATTTCTTAGTCAGTGCTATCTGAGCTGGTTGTGGGCTCAGCAGGCTTGATGGATACTTTTTTGTTGTTATTTTTCCTCTTGGCCCCCTTGGCAACCACTGCTACTATTGTTTTCGTAGCTTTACCTTTGTCTTTAGCCTTGCTGTGGGCATTTTTGTAGACCACATATGCTGGGTCCTTGCTAGCCTCTGCCGTGTCTTGGATGCTCTTAGTCTGAGCAAAGGCTTGGCTGAGGGAGCAGAAGCGAGGTAATATAACTTAGACTTGATGAAGTCATTAACTTCCCTCTTGAAGATTGCCAACAGATGGGCCTCCATGATGGGTTTACGGATTTCGTTCAAGGTGGCACTCCACTGTTGTATAAAATTTTGAATCGACTTGAGCGAGTCTTACTTAACTACCATGAGCTGATCCATTGTGATTTCTGGTTTTAGGTTGTACTTGAAATGAGTATAGAATTGAGTTAATAGCTCTTCTAAAGTTGATATGGAAGAGCGTGGGAGTGCTCGATACTAGTCCAAAGCTTTACCTGTCAGGGACATAGCAAAGACACAGATAACGGTATGTGGCCATTGTTGCAATAACAATGAATTTGACCTGAAAGTGTTTAGATGGGCATTGGGATCACCTTCCCCATTGTATTTTTTGAAATGGGGGAGTAGCATCCCAGGAGGTAACGACAACACGAGCACTGCTGGACTGATAGGATCATCATGGTAAAAATCCATGACCTGTATTGTGTCAGAACTGGTAGCTTTGAGGCATTTAACTTCCTCAGTAAGGGTCTGAATAAGTTGGAAGGCTTGATCTGGACCCGTAGATGACGAGGTCGTTTGTGGAACGACACGAGGAGCCACACCAGGTGGTAGAATAGGGGTAGAAACTTGGCTGATGTGGGATACTATCAGAACTATTCTTGCAGGCTGCGCTACTTGTGACATCCACCAGTCAGTAGGTGGCGCGGATGGGGCAACCACCATCAGCTGCGCCATGGGATACGTTGTTTGCGTGGGCAGGGGCACAGACAATGACCCCGATGCAGGGTTTAGCACCTGTGGTACCTGGTTTTGATGATGAGAGAGGTGGGACTTCTGTGCAGGATGTGCAATGAGGGAAATGTTTGGAACTCACCACATTGTAGTGGCGGGTCCTGTTGTGTGAGTCGGGATGAACGTAGGCATTGTATGTAACTGCGAAGTAGGTATTTCATGTACATACGATGACATGGGCGCAAGTGTACGATGAGATGGATTAGCTAATTGCACCTGCTGAGGAATGATTTGTGATGGGGCACCACCCGGGAGGGTAGTCGGAGAGAGAAAATGTAGCTAGGACGAGTGCAGAACTTGGTTATCATTAGATAATGTTAAGGGCATGGTGACCATGAACAACGGATTTACATGGGACGTCATGGAGGGAGGGGCCACAGCCAAATTAGCATGACTACCTTCCTCAGGGTGGGAATCTAGATCGTCCTGCCCGTGATGAAGTGCTTCATCACGGAACAACTCCTCTAGTTGTTCTGTCGATGTCCTAGTGATGAGTGGTGAGGTACCCCTACACTCAACCATACGGATACGAGTGTGCACATGCAATCCGGTCGAACTCTGCACACTAAATTCCTTAATGCCACAAGAAACACTTGGGGTTAATCGTTCGTTGTCTTCCTAGGCTTGCTTGTATGTGTCACGGTGTATGGTTAAGCAAGTCTGAGGTATGTGATTTTTTTGGTATTTTCCAGTTTATCTCCTAAGCTATGAGGGAAAGGGTTGAGAAACTAACTAACTCTAACTAATGCCCTAAGTCTAAATTAACTAGCGTCAGCATCCATTCCCACTTACCAGACACACCCTGAACTATGCAACTGTGGCTACCAAACGCTAATCGT
Organism: Gnetum montanum; assembly: GCA_015680685.1. Lineage (NCBI taxonomy): Eukaryota > Viridiplantae > Streptophyta > Gnetopsida > Gnetales > Gnetaceae > Gnetum > Gnetum montanum. The sequence goes on from MNCI01013980.1 coordinate 259,126, forward strand.
TACTAGGATCACCACACATAACGCAAGTGCTCGAAGTGGTCATACTGAGGCACCTATTTAGCCTAAGTGTGATAAGTAGCCGATTCCTTGGCTAGCTGTACACACTCGCGGGTGCTCGTAACCAAGTCGTACTTATCACATGTTCTAGCCTAACAATGAGTAGCTGATTCCTTGACTAGCCGTACACATTGGACTACCACTGGGATTACCAAGTGCAGATCCTGGAATATGCTACTGGGTTACCAAGTAGTCACAATGCTCGTAGTCAAGTCATACTCACGTGTTGCGATGAGCAGCCGATTTCTTGATTAGCCGTACACATCCGTAGATGCGCGTAATCAAGTTGTACTTGTGTGCACTAGGAAAGCAATAAATAACAACAAAACAAAACCATGTACTGCAAGGTTTATCCAATCAAGTTCGTCTTTATTGACATACACAACTTGTGTTTAGGTTACAAAGTTGCTCGAATAAAGAGTCGTTCACTCTAGGACTCCTACTGCGGGCACATGGCAAAAATTCTAACTCTAGAGTGTTCAAATTGCTAGAGCTTCACTACTTCTAGCCAAGATTGGGAAATGAAGGGAGTGTCGCCTCTCATTTATAGATATGGCGGTGGACTGCGATATCGCGTATGCGATATCGCGTATGCGATATCGCAGGAAAAGATGCGATATCACATATGCGATATCGCAGGGGATGCGATATCGTGGCAGCCGTGATATCGCGTACACGATATCATAGCGCTATGCATGTCGCATCTCATCATACCCCCATGACTGAATGAAAACTTGTCCTCGAGTTCCTTACAATGATATCAGGTAGGTATCGGATTATTGAGGGGAAATGGAACTAATGGAATGACATGTGAACAGTTCCTTATTACAAGACTTGACGCAATTGGTGTTCATGACAACAAGGGGGAAGACCTTATTACAATGACATCAGGTCACAATTGGTAGCTGAGAGAAAAGAGGAGAGAGAATAGGAGAGAAGAATAGAGAAGAGTCTTGCTGCTACCAACGCCTAGATTGCGCCTTCCGTTGTCCATCCGTAAGCGCATTATTCATTCTACTCCTTGCATAGTTGCTTTAGTGCTGCCCATTCCAAGTGTTTGCTCCAGATCCATTCCGTTGTTATACGATTTCCATCTACACACACAACACAATCATATATTAGCAAGGGTAATTGAATCATTAAGTGAATAATACCTTGCTTCGGTGTAAGTCCATTGGCTAGGTTGTGGTATGGCTGATAAGGATTGGGGAAAATGTAGATGATGACTACAGAAGGTGCAAGGGTTAAGGAGAAAAACTAAAAAATCTAGGGCTTAGGAGAAAAATCGAAAAAGTAGGCCCTGTACCCCCATGACTAATCACGAACCTTTGGTAATGGTAGAATGGAGAAAGAAAAGGAGTAAGAAAGATAGGTAAAAAGGGACAACTATGACATCAGTGAAGTGGATGTCAAGATGGAAATGAACAAAAAGAAAATTAATTGCAAAAATGTTAAGGAAAAGAAGTTAACTAATGTTCCAAATAGGAATGTCAGTGGGTTCTCCCCAAAGTAGGCTCATGCCCTTAATGCCCTAACAATCCCACATTCAAAGAGTTCATAGGCTCTGGGAATGTTCTTTGGAACAAGAGTTAAAGTCTTAACCGGAAGAATTTACCAAAAAGAAAACAATACGTCAACCAAAATATATACTAATGATACAACCGGCAATGAGGTGAACAATGGAGAGAAGGATGGAAAGAAGAGAAGTGAAATGGAATCCCAAAAACAGAGTGGTGTATATCCCCTTGTGTGTTTTATGATTAATGTGACTTGGCGAATCTCATTCCAACTCCGGCTTAAACCAACCACTTCCAGTGACTTTGCATCAATGCATTTGG
>MNCI01013980.1:265484-298826 GCA_015680685.1 Gnetum montanum
TGTGGCTACCAAATGCTAATCGTTACTGGGATCACCACACGTAACGCAAGTGCTTGAAGTGGTCGTACTGAGGCACCTATTTAGCCTAAGTGTGATAAGTAGCTGATTCCTTGGCTAGCCGTACATACCCGTGGGTGCTCGTAACCAAGTCGTACTTATCACACGTTCTAGCCTAGCGATGAGTAGTCAATTCCTTGACCAACTGTACACATTGGACTACCACTGGGATTACCAAGCACAGATCTTGGAATATGCTACTGGGTTACCAAGCAGTCACAATGCTCGTAGTCAAGTTGTACTCATGCGTTGCGACGAGTAGTCGATTCCTTAATTAGCCATACACATCTGTAGATACTCGTAATCAAGTCGTACTCATGCGCACTAGGAAAGCAATAAATAACAACAAAACAAAACCATGTACTGCAAGGTTTATCCAATCAAGTTCATCTTTATTGCCGTACACAACTTGTGTTCAGGTTACAAAGTTACTCGAATAAAGATCCATTCACTCTAGGACTCCTACTGCGGGCACATGGGAAAAATTCTAACTCTGGAGTGTTCAAATTTCTAGAGCTTCGCTACTTCTAGCTAGGAATGGAAAATGAAGGGAGTGCCACCTCTTATTTATAGATATGGCGGCGGACCGCGATATCGCATACGCGATATTGTAGGGAAAGACGCGATATCGCGGTGGCTGCGATATCGTGGTGCTATGCATGTCGCGTCTCATCACCTGGCCATCAGCATCTGACCTAGGATCCACTATTGTTGGTCTATCATGGGTATAGTGGTGTTGCATGAAGGAATAAATTCCTTCCCATTGCAGTATATGAATTCGTATTCTCATTTTTCTTCGAGTTCTTGTGGATACATGGGTAGATTTGTCGCAATTTTAGCACAGAGGAAATTATAATGTTCCCTTCACTCAACATGCCCCTTAGGCTCTTTGTTTTGAAGCCTGAGGGAGTGGTATGGTCGCACCGGACTAGTTGGCAGCTCGACCACAAGAGAGGTGACTTGCAGAGTCCAAGGATTCTCGAGGTTAGTAGTGTCAACAGTGGTGGTTGATGCAGCCATTCTATACATGGTTTAAGAGTAATGATGACAAGGATAAAGATCACAAGGGCAAAGGAAAACTAAGGCAATAACTAGGCTTTCTACCCTACAGGAATCCAAAGGAATCGTCGAAGCGACTGATCTACACCACATAATCTCATAAATAACCACGGAGGTATTACATTTATGTTGATTGATAATGGGTACAGACAGCTTACAGGACTACCTGTAAAGTGCAAATTGGGTATGAAGGCCCTCCTTCTAGTGTTAGAAAATTGTAATGATGGAAAATGTCGGTCACTGGAAATACTGAGCGGAGTTCCATGTACACAGTTCCAACCTTGGATCCGTGCAAGGGCCGTGTTGGAGAAGACAAATCTGAGGTGCCCTGAACGATCTTGTCGATCAGATAGGGACTTACTTAATTTGTAAAAATTTGTAATAAATGAATGGCAAGATGGTGATTTCAACGTCATGCTGGCTAGACGGCAGGTGCGGCGTGAGCACAATTGCTCCCGCATCATCTGCATCCCCAAGCAGCTGAATGCACACCGCCCAGAGCACTTTCGCCCTATTGGTGTGTGCAATGTCCTCATCTGCATTTTCTCCAAACTCCTGGTCAACCGCCTTGGCCCCCTCCTACCTAGGTTGGTTGGCCACAATTAGGAGGGTTTCGTCCAGGGTAGGACCCTCTAGGACCAGGTCCTTCTTATGCAGGAGGTCATTCACTCCCTCCGTACCACGGGGTTTCCGGGACTCTGTCTCAAGCTGGATATCGCGAAGGCATACGACATGCTTAGTTGGGCGGCTCTTCGTGATATCATGCATAGGAAAGGTTTCGACCCTGGTTTTATCCGGCTGTGTGTGCATCTCCAGTCCTCCGCCGGGTTTTCTTTTGACGTGGGGGGGCGGCTCTGGGGGTTCTCCTCCCCTGGTCGAGGCCTGAGGCAGGACGACCCCCTGTCTCCTTTGCTTTTCATCATTGCCATGGACCTCATGCAGTCCTACTGTCGCGCCTCGGGGGTGGAGGGCCTTGACATTGCGGGGGTGGCCTGCCGCGTTGAGCACTACGCGGATGACACCATGCTTCTTTGCCAGGCGGCAATCCCGCAGGCCCAGTGTATCAACCTGGCTCTGTCCCGATTGGCTGTCGAGTTAGGCCTAGAAATCAACCGCACCAAGTCGGCGGCACACTTCATTAATGTGGACCCACAGGTGCAGCTCTGGGTGACCCAAACTCTGGATGTGCAACTGGGGAAGCACACCGACACTTACCTGGGCATCCCGCTGTTCCAGTGGGGGCGGAACAATTCTTGGACCCCCCTCCTGGCCAAGCTTGAGCACCGCGTCAATCACTGGGCCAACTATTTCCTCACGAGCAAAGGCCGTCTCCTCGTGGCCACTGGGATCCTTGCGGCCACCACGCGCTTTGTGGCGGCGGTCTCCGTGCCCCCCGCGGCCATCATTCACCAGATCAACGCCCGGATTCGCGGTTTCCTGTGGCGGGGGGGNAAGAGTCTCAGGGTCGTGGCCACAACGCGGACACGTGGGGTCCTACAAGACGCCGTGCTGCTGCAGGAACACACGTACGGGGAGCGCGGCGGATTTAAGCAGCCAAAGAAAGATTTTCACTTTTTCGGGGAGCCGCCCGCNGGGGAGTGCAGTCAGTGGGGCTGTATCGTTCACCGGAAGTACACGCCCTGGATCTTTGGCTCGCATGTCTCGAGGCCTTGGTCGACTCTCTGCCAGCACGTGTGATGGATGCTGGACAAGAACTGGCTCCACCTCGAGCCAGGTGCCCTTTTGGCCCATAAATACACTCCTGAAGACGGTTGGATGGCGGTTTGGCGCGGGCGGCTCCCCGAAAAAGTGAAAATCTTTCTTTGGCTGATTAAATCCGCCGCGCTCCCCGTACGTGTGTTCCTGCAGCAGCACGGCATCTTGTAGGATCCCACGTGTCCGCGTTGTGGCCACGACCCTGAGACTCTTAGCCACTTCGTTTATGACTGCCCCTGCATGCACGCCACTTGGCGCGCATGCAGAAGACCCCCTCCGCGGCGATTCGACGGTGATTCTTGTGCGGCGCTTTTACTTTGGCTCGCCTGGAAGGCACGAAACCGCACCGTGTTCTCTCAGGTGGCTACCACCTCCCCCCAGCAACTTATCCAGTAGACGTGCCGGGCTTGGTGTGAGACGGTGGCCGCGATGGGGCAGACGCCGATGTACGAGCCTGGCTACGCTGACTTCCAGGCGGATGAGGAGCTATAGCGGATGGTTTTCCAATGTGGATGGGACGCGCTGCTGCCACGGTTGGTCAGGGACCCTGAACTGTCTGACAGTTCGTTCTTTACCAACTGGTGCGGCAATCAAACCTTCTTCCGTGGCCAAGTTATTCGCCTGACAGAGGCTGCTTTGGCCAACTACCTGGGGATCTCGGCCGCTGGGGAGATCATCTTGCCAACCTCCCGTGGCCTCCATAACTCGGCGATCTTTTTCAAGGGCCTTTCCCCGGGAATGCAAAGCCGTCAGGTCCCTCGGACTTCCCTCCCGCGTCTTTGGGAGCATGCGGCCGTCTTAGTTGAGCGCTTCTTTGTGCAGTCGGGAAACGTGTCCAAGCTCCAGGGGTTGCATTTCACCTTCCTGCGGTGCTTGCAGGAGGGCACCCGGGTTAACCTGCCGTGCTTCTTCCTCGAGGCCCTCCGCCTCCAGTGGCGGGATCGCCGATCGGGGCTTATCTTGGCCTTGTGGAGGGGGGCAGGGGAGCAGGGGGCGCTGGGCCCATCCTCTGCCCCCGCTTCGTGTTTCCCCTCCCCCTAATTCCCCTCCTGCTTCCCCCCCTTCCTCTACTCCTCAGCGGCTGGCTGCTCTCCACCTTTCCTGGGGTTGCCGCTCCCATCGCAACCCTGCCCTCTTGCCCGACCCCCCCAACGCCCCCCTGCACTGGGAGGCACAGCTTCGGCAGGCTGTTGCTGCTGCCAGGGAGGCCGAACAACGATCATCGAAGGCCTGGTGGGCTGAGGCCCTGGGCAAGTGGTGGGCCAACCACGAAACCCAGCTCCAGGAGCAGGCGCAGCAGCTGAACAGGCAGCATATGCTTGCGATGGAGACCCTGCATGCCCAGCTCACGGATGAGCTCCGGGACCGGATCAGGGAGGAGCTTCGGCAGGAGGAGGCAGACCGGCAGGCCCGGGAGGAGGCGGCCCAGGAGGAGCAGGAGCGTCTGCAGGAGGAGGAGCTGCAATGGCAGCGTCAGCTCGACCGGGCGCATATGCACAGCACCCGCCAGTGTCTTAGGGGGGGGGGCGCTACCCGTATACCATCCTTGGTATTAGCTGTGAGAGCTCCTAGGGGGAGCTCAGAAGGCACATCTAGCGCACGTCCGCTAGACTCCACCCAGATGCGGGGGATTCGTCGCCGGACCAGCGCAGGCGCGAGGCTCTTCTGCAGGGGTTCCAGCAGGCCGCGAACTTCGTCGACACGGAGGATCATCGGGCCACCCTGGACATGCTCCATGAGTTGGAGTTGCCTCGGTGTGCCTGCCACCAGCAACCGACTCACCCCTAGCCCTTCCCCTCTCTCCCTTATTCCCACCCCTTCCTTGTTGGGTTCGTCGTGGGTGTGGGGTGTGCCCCCCCCCCTCCCCCGTGTGTTTTTTGAGCCTGCCTTTGTGCTGGGGGTGCACCCCCCCCAATGTTGGGGGGGGGGTCTTTTGAACGTCTGTACGGCTTCAAGGTTTTCGGCCGTCATGTGGGGGTCGGCATGGTGTTTCACTGTCTTTTTTGGGGGCCTGGGGCCCCCCCCCCCACCCCCCCCACTTGTACTTGTACTTGTATAGTCGTGTACCTTTCTTTCAGTAATACATTCCCGAACATTCTCTCAAAAAAAAAAGATGGTGATTTCAATGAGGAGATATGATATTGTTAATCTTAGAGGTAACGAGAGTGATGTAAATGATTCAAAGCGATTGCAAAATCTATATAGATAGGATGCAATAAACCAGATTTAGAGAGTGTGCGATTCTGAGATCTGGGATTTAGCTTATAAAAAAAATATGTTGGATACAATGATTACAGGTGGACTTCGTTTTAGATGAAGCACATGCCAAGAACAATAAAGCTATTTAAAGATAAAACATGCAAAGGTCAACCTACCTTGTTCTAGCCAATCTGGACGCAAGGGAGTTAGACCCGAAGTAGAATGGCTGCTAACTGGCTATTTCTGATCAAAAATTCTTGCCAATCACCTTCGATGTTCTTACAATCGCTGATCCTCTTTTGTTCTCTTGTCAATCTTTGCCAAAAGCTGTCAATAATTGCCAACGAAAGAAAATTGCTCATGGAGAAAATTTGCCAATCAAGAAAAAAAAACTTTTCCCACACCTTGATCCTTGTCAACTGGAGTATTTATAAGGTTAGGTTAAGGAGAAAAAGGTAGTTTATATGACACGTGTCATGAACCTACAAAATTCCATTGACTTGATGTGTTTGTGTTTGAAGCTTGCGGCGCTACGCTACATTACACTCTGAAGCTTAATGTGTCGTAATCTACTTTTGCTAGAGCTTTGGCAACAAACTATTCTACGGTTACGTTATAATACGCTAGAGAACATATTGTGACATATGAACTATTGATGCCTGAATTGTGTTATCTGCATGCTTGCAACTAAGTCAATCATCTACTTGCTTTATGCTGCGTTATGCTACATTACACTGCATAGTGTAACTTGGCGTAACATAGTGAACCTGCAAAACATTGAAGTGTTGTCACTACGCTTCCTTTGTTTTTGTTCAATCTTTCTAGGGTTTATTATGCTACATTGCGTAATGTAGCGTAATAGGCTCTTAGCCGAAAAAGAAAACTTGTTGAGATGTGTGACATGTTGCAGATCCTTGCCTGAGCCTCGAGGTTTTGCTGAACCATTGAGGTCTCAAATTTTGCTATCTCCGTTGTTGCGACTAGATGGACTGTCTTCTTGCATTACGCTGTGTTACGCTACATTACGCTACGTTGCGTAATGCGGTATAATATGCTAAAAGTTAAAATTTTCGAAACATAGCTAACTTGCAAAGTTGAAGACTTGCCATTGCGCACCCCTTGTCTTGTTCTATCCTCTGGAGTTTATTACACTATGCTGCATAGTGTGGCGTAATAGGCCCTTAGCCAAAAAGGGAACTTGCTGAGCTGCGACTTGTCGCAAATCCTTACTTGAGTCACAAGATTTTGTTGAACCATTGAGGCCTTGAAATTTCATAGTGTTTCAGTGACAAGCCCACGACCAACGACAAAAACTTCCTTAGTGGCATGGACTAAGTTAGCCAATCCCTTAGGTAGAAAAACACAACCCTAAGCTTGTATGACCTGATCATGATTTCTACCATACATCTTGAGGCACTAGTCAGAATGTTGACGTTGATACCTATTAATGAGGATATTCCTACTAACGAGGAAGCCATTCATGCAATGATGGTTCCTCTATCACCAAGGGAGAAGAAATAAACACCCTTAACATTTCGCAATAGAAATATTAAAGTCAATCCCTAGAATGACGAAGTGAATACAGTTCCTTTATTCATAACCATATACATAGGACAATTTAAAATACATTGGATGCATGTTGATGATGGAGCAACGATCAAAGTCATCCCATGCACCATCATTGAACACTTGGGCTTAACTAAGCAAGTACAACCTAAAACCACCATAGCTCTTATGTCATTCAATAAATCAAGAGTTTCCATTAAAGTGTCCATCTCCTTGGATTTTGTAGATGGAGAATAATTCCTTATAATGAAAGACTTCCTAGTGATGGAAAAGAAACCAAAATGCAATGTAATCCTCAAAATATCTTGGTTGGCTTAGTTACAAGCTGTGTCCTCACCCATCCATCAAGAAATTTACCTTATGAAGGGAGGTGAAATCATCATTCATGATGACAACAAAGCTCCCCTAGCTATCAACAACATAGACATAGAATATGGGTCCAAAGTGGAGCTTTAAGAAGAAGCTTTTAGCCATGAAGAGGAAAAATCCAAGATACCAGTGATGATAATGAAAGGCAATGGAATACATTATGGGATGAACTCACTTTTAACATCATAAGCAGAGGGGATGGAAAATACAATCTTGTGTAGAGTAGGCCATAATCACTTCCTAATCTTGCAAACATTAGGAAGAATTTGCACAAGTGAATTTTATCTTAACCTTCCCATGCATCTATGACCAAATGCACTAATAGCCATATAGCTTTACTTTTCAGTTATAGTTTATTACATATGTAATTTTTGTTTTATGCTTTATGCACATAGCCCAATGCATGTATCCTAAGTACATTTGCATTTTCATCTACAACATTTCCTTATTTTTACTTATGTTATAAACATAAAAAAAGTGTCTCTTTCATACCATGTCTACTAAGATGTTAAACTGGCATTACGTCTACTAGGATGTTAAACTGTCATTACGTCCACTAAGGTGTTAAACTAGCATTATAGTCTACTAAGACTCTAAATTTTCAATATGGCCTACCATGGCCTTAAATTGGAAAAATAATATAAACTATGCCCATGATGGCCTAAAATTAGTAAATATTTCTTTTATTATATATATATATATATATATATATATTAGCATTAATTAATTACTATAACCAAAAAATATCAACATAGCCATTTTTAATGTCTACAACATCTATAATGTTCACTAGCACTATAAATGCACATAGCTAGAATAAAATAAAAATTTAAATTTAAAGTTAAAATGTCCATAACATATATAGCCATGGCCACACTATGTGGCAATAATGTTAAAGAATAAAAAAAATATATAGCATAGTCTTGGCTAATCATAGCCATCAACATAAAAACAAAAACAAGCTAAACTAAAGGAGGCTACTAAGTGGCATCTCAAGGAGGAAGTAGTGGTCATTCCCACCTTTACTACTAGGGTTGTCCATGTCTCCTAAGGCCTGTAATATAACAACATATATCTAGTCAATAACCCATTGCCAAAAGCATGACTTAAAAACAAAGACTAAAACATAAAGTATATCAAACCTAGGGAGATTCTAGGTCCATTACTTCTAGGGGTAGATGGGAAAGGTCCTCCTCGAAATGATGGAGGATCTGGTCCTCTATCATGTTGACCTAGTCAACATTCCTAAGATCAATGATAGAAAGAATGGTAGACCTCTCTATAGGAGTCCAAGTAGGAGTCTCATGAGTGGCAGTAGCTATAGAGGTCTTACCTACAACTGTGGTGATTTGAAGAGTAGGGGATTGCTCCACATTGAGAGTACTTTCAAAATGTTGATAAGAATTCCCTACCTAGAGCTCTCTCTTGTGCCATTCAGCGAACTCCTCCTTAAGCCCTTTTAGGTAGGCTTCATGATTGGCCTTATACTAATGCTTGTGGGCCTTTTGTGTCTTCTCCCACTTCATGAACCAAGTGTAGTGATCCTTCTAATTCTCAACCTTTTGGAAGGTGAGGTCCATCTACATACTTTGTTCCACCATCTCTTATAGAACCACTACTTTTTCCTAAACAACATGCCAGTAGTAGGCCCATCTAATCTCCTTAATCCGTAACTTCCATGAGTTAGCCACTTGGGCTTCTACAAAAGATTTATGGTCTTAGACATCTCTAATCATATCCTCTTTGGTTTAAGTATTTTTCCTTAAGGCCACAACTTCCTCCCATAGGAATTCATTGGACCTCTCTGGCTCCCATGAAGTTTTTGCACATGACATCACTAAATTAGTAGCAATCTCATACAACTTCATGGGTACACTAGACACATTAGAGGGAAGCTTACACAAGCTGTCTATCTCCATGTCTTTGTTATGGTTCCACACAAGGGTACTACATAAGCATAAAATAAAACCATAAAACAAGACCTAAGATGGCCATAATGTAAGAAAATCCCAAGACTGAGATACATAAAACAAAATCCTTACCTATCTTAGGTGTGACTTGATGCAATCAATTGATGAGGTCCTTAGCCATCCCATTCGAGAACTCCACTATGTCTAGAGTCACTACCCATGGTTTTGCATGAAACGTAGGGATAAGATATTTTGTTGGTGGCTTAGGAACTACTCTAAGCATAACAATCATCAAAATATTAGGATGATGACCAAAGATAACCAATGAGATATAACAAAAATATGAAGGCATTGGCATATTTGGCTCCTCCTCCTCTTCCTTCTTTGGGATGATGATGGAAGAGATACCTAGTACTACCTCACTAAACAAGGCATCTAAATCCTCAATACCTACATCAACAAGTCGTTCAACCATAGGTTGCTTTAAGAACATCTCTTCTACATGTCTTTGTTCTCCCTCTGTAGCAACTTGGGCTATTATAACCTGACACTTATCTATAATAATAGCACATAGAAAATAGGTTAACACATGAAACTATAAAGTAGCCATACAATCTAAAAAACATGAAATAGCCAAATTTAAATAAAGCATACTTGCAACTAGTTGTTGTGAGGGGTTAAGATTAAACTTAAGCTTCTTCGAGCTAGGTTGATCTGATGCTAGGGGTGCCTCCTCCATAGGCCTCTTGAGTTTCTCTTTAGTGGCCCCTTTAGCCTCCATGCATGATAGTTTAACATCCTAGACACTAGTAGGAAATGAGAGGGGATCATCATTAGGAGTACTATTAAGAGACTTGTACTACCTAATATCAAGATTCTTAGTGATGATGGATAATGTATCATCGATCCCCTCTAGTGGGCTCTCAGCCTACATTGTTGGATAAATGTGCTTTATCCAAAGCCTAGAAAGCTAGCTTGGATCTTAGGAAACCCATTGTCCATTCTTATACACCACTGGAAACTCCACAAACATCTTTAGCTAAGTTGTAAAAAATGCAAAGTGCATATGGATTATCATAGATGTGTCAACATGGAGTCTATGGATCTCCTCTTGAAGCCTAGTAGCCAAAGCACTTGCCTAATCAAATTTGATGCCCTCCATTAATACCTTAAATGTCCATCCCTATGCTAGGTTGATTACCTTCTTTTGTAATAGTAGTTTGGGAAACACATGAGTCTTAAACAAAGGATATGATTCCTTTGCCTTAGGGTTCATGAAGCCATCCATAAAAATTCTAGAGTGGCCCATGTTGGCACCAAGCCACTCTAGAACTTTGTTGTAGTGGCTCAATTTCCTTACTATCCCAGTGGGAACGTTTACCCCATTAGTAGGAACACCAAATAAGTCACAAAAGTGGCTAGTAGCTACATCCATGTTCACCTTCACACCTTAGATGATGGTGCTAAAATGACTGAAACACCGTGGAAAGTGCGAATTGGCCTAAGGCGAAGATTCATGATTCGGGTGAAAGTTTGTGACAGAAATCCAGAAGACAGAACAAGGCAAAGAGGCGCGTAGCATCAAGTCTCCAAGTTCCATACAAATTTCAACCTTACTTTTTTTTCTCTCTTTACGCTACATTACGCAACATAGCATAGTGTCGCTCAGTGTAACTCTGCTTAACATAGCCCGATATTAGAAATTAACTTACTTCGGCGAATTTGATGAAGTTTAAGGTCTAAGACTTGACGCATATTTCGCTAAGTCTTTTGTTCAGGGCTGAGTTTACGCTCCGTTACGCAGAGCAATGTAATGAGCTTTAAGGAAGTCAAAGTCAGAGTCCAAAGAAGCACGGCAGATTGATTTCTTCTTTTTTTGTAGATTGATCACTTTATGCTTATTACGCTACGCAGAGTAAACAAGCGTAACTTATTGTAAAGTTGACCATGTTTGACACTCTATTATGCTTCGCGGCGTAAATGAGCGTAAAATAGCTTGAGTTAACTACTTCTATGCTCTATTACGCTCTGCCACGCTACGCAGCATAAACGAGCATAATACAGCCTAAAGTCAACTAAGGCAGTACCAGACACGCATATGCTATCCATATGCATAATACGCTCATCAGCGTATTGTGCATAATCATGAGATGGCTTGGCAAATGTGGTTGACAGCGTACTTTATCCCCTTTCCCAAAAACGTGATGTGACATGACCAGTTTCAATACAAAGTCTACCCAGGTCAAAGGTATTCTGAAAGTTCGAGACACGTGTCATCAGGGCCATGCCTTCTCCACGTACTATCGAACCTATAAATACTCCAGTTGGTGAAGAAAGAAGGGATCTTCATCTTTTCCTTTTTGGGAAGCTATCACCTTTTGGCAGAGACAGAAGACATTTTTTGAGCATTGGCAATAGGAGCAATCAGTCTTTTTGGCGAAAGTACAGTTCTCTCCATTGGTGATCATTAGCATCTTGGAGCAGCACTACCGAAGGCAAAAAGAGTAGATCAGAGATCGAGAGATCATCTGGTATGATTGGCAAAGTCTATTGATCAGAAACAGTTGATTGATAGACATCCGGACTTAACCTTCCTTGCATTCCATCTTTGGATTACAAGGTAGACCGAGCTTCATTCTGTACTCCCATTTGAACAATTTTCTTGTTGTTTCGTGTATGTCTTGCATAAGATAAGTGCAATTCGCTATACAATATACTCAGTCTTCGAGTCAAAACATAGATCTTGGAATTGCACATCTTCCTTAATCTGCTCCTCCTTGTAGCGTTGACGTTACCATTATTTCAATTCATTTAAGTCATTTTCTACTCCTTTTACGATTCATCGAATCAATTTGTTTCATGGAACATCTATATAATACGCACATTATCGCAATATTCATCAATTTATTAATTGAGTAAGTCCCTGTCTGATCAACAAGACTATTCAGGGCACCATGGATTCGTTTTTTCCAGCACAACCCTTGCACGGATCCATGGTTAAGATTGTGTGCATGGATCTTCGTTCGGTAGTTTCCAGCGACCGATGTTTTCCATCGTTATAGTTTTCTGGTGCTAGAAGGAGGGCCAAACCTCCGATCCGTATTTTACGGGTAGCCCTGTAAGCGATCCATACCCACGTCCATAAAAATGTAAACGTAATACCTCTAGGGAAGTCTACGAAATTGTGTGGTGTAGATCGGTCACAGTAACGATTCCTTCGGAATCCTACAGGATAAAAAGCCTAATCGTGATCTTCTTTGGCCGTCACCTTTTAGATGCTATCTTTTGTTGTCATTAACCTATCTGAGAAATGGATTCTGCATATGCAACCACTGCCGTTATGATCACCACCGACTCGGGTGCCACATCCGTAAATCCCATCACCATTACCAGATCAGCTTCTAGTGCAATAGGACCTCAGGGACCATCGCGCCATTCGTTGAGATTACAGGGCAAGGATCCTACACTCACTGTCATGACCCCTGAAGAGTATAATTTCATCTGTGTCAAGATCCAGGCAAAGCTTGCCCTTAGCCGGGCGGAGATGGAAGCAAAACGAAATTATGAGCTGATCCACAGAGGGGGCCAAGATTTCACCTCTACCGCTTATGACATTATCCCCCTGATCGAACATTATCATGAACTCCTGACATAACTGGTTATGGCTAGGAGTCAGAATACACAGTCCATTCTAGAACCTCAAAACAGGGAGGAAGAGGAAGATGAATTTTTAGTCTAGTCTGAACATGCAGATTCATACCATACCCTCAGCCCCCATACATAAATAAATCCCCTATTTCGTCTCACTGGAGAAGCTGCCCATCTCAACTCAGTCATGACCACCCAAACCCATATTCCTGTCATCACGCAAGCCACTACACAATCATTAGTCTTGCAAGTACAAATACCATCTCAAAATAACATGGGGGTAGTCTCATTGCCATGTGTAATTAGTATTCCGTCGGTGGTACCTGCGTCCACCACATCCCATTTCATCCCCCAAGTGCAACCCCATGTCATGCCTATAACTCACCCGGTGCAAAATCCGGTGCAAACCTTATCATCATAGCCCATTGCAAGGCAATAGATCGCAACTACCATTCAATTGCAGCGAGCCATTCAGCAATCCACGGCTGGTCAGTGGATCATGCTTGTTGCATAACATGATCAATCTGCATTATATGGTGTACAACCCTTAGCCGCATCTACCATACATGTCCCACAGATAAGCGCACAATATCCTTATAATTTCCATCCTACATAGCCGGTGATATCCAACTTCTCTTCTCAACCCGGTGGGTGGTGGCTTTCACAGGTTGCTTCGTCCATAGGGATAGTCCCCGTTGCGCCGCCTATCAGTCAGGCCATTACTCCATTCCCATTACCTGGCATTGCTCTTTTAGTCCAACCCCCTGCTCCTCTTGTGTCGACTTCTTCATCAACAAGCCTGGATCAAGCTTTTTCACTTATTCAGACCCTCACTGAGGAAGTTAAGCGCCCTAAAGCTACCGGCTCTGATATGATACAAATCATGGATTTCTAGCATGATGATCCCATCAGCCCAACGGTTCCTATGCTGTCGTTGCCTCTAGGGATGTCGTTGCCCCATTTTACTAAATATAATGGAGAAGGAGATCCTAATGCTCACCTTGTTACCTTCAGGTCTGAATCCATGTTATTGCAATAATGGCCTCATACGATTATCTGTCTTTGTAATGTCTCTAGCAGGTAAAGCTTTGGACTGGTATCAGACGCTCCCTCGCTCTTCCATCTCAACCTTGGAAGATCTCTTAACATAATTTGTGACTCACTTTAAGTACAATTTAAAGCTAAAAGTCACACTAGATCAACTTATGGGAGTGAAACAAGACCCACTTGAGCTAGTCCAAAAATTTATACAGCGATGGAGCGCTACTTTGAATGAAATCCGTGAGCCTATCATGGAAGCCCATCTGCTAGCTATTTTCAAAGGAGCAGTCAATGACTTCATCAAGTCTAAGCTATATTACCTTGCCCCTCGCTCCTTGAATCAGGCTTTTTCCCAAACTAAGAGCATCCAAGATGCTGCTGAGGCTAGCAAAGACCCAACGTATGTGGCTTATAAAATGCTAACAATAAGGGTAAAGACAAGGGTAAAGCAAGAACGACGACAGTAGCTACATTGGCTGAGGGCACTAAAAACAAGAATAAGAAGAAGGCACTCATAGCATCTACCGAAACTACGACTAGTGCAAGCAGTACCGGCCAAGACACACGTACCCCTGAAAAGCCGCCCCAGCCAAAGCCGAACTTCGAGCGTAAAGATCGCTCAAAATATACAGCCCTGCCTATAAAACATTTGGAACTGTTGAAACAATTATAAGGGGCAGGATACATTCAGAATAAAAAGATATCCGAAGAAGCTCTACAACATCACAAGCGTCATTGTGAATTGCTGAAGAATCCTTCTTTAGCCCTACCTAACAAACCACTAGTTCCGAAGTCTTTTAGGCTAGATCATTTTTGTGACTACCATCAATTGTGTGGTCATGATACCGATTACTGCTGGGCATTAAAGGATGACATTCAATGCATGATTGATGATGGTTCTCTGAAACTAGACGGCAGTAGTCCAACACGTCCTGAAAACCAGGCAATGCATGTGTATAAAGACCCATTAAACACAAATAACGCACCATACACCATCAACATGGTAAGTACGGATAGTGATGGGAAGGTATCACCTAAACAACCCTTTGTTTTACATGTACCTACCAGTTCACATCAGGGGGCAAGTTCTTCACCGATAGTTAGCGGCGTCTCGAGGCCACCCTTTGTTATTCGAGCACCCTTTCCAGCTATAACTCGGTCTCACATTAACAATAAAGCCGCGGCCATGCCCACCCCTACCTCTAAGGTGCCTTTTATCCTTAGGGTACCAAAACCACTGGCTGCTCCTTTTATGCAGGGGCAAGCTTCTAACCAAAACCATCAACCGCCACCAAATAAAGAAAAGGAAGGAGATGCGTTAATGAATGCTACTAAAAACCACTCTACACTAGGCTTTGCTAAGCCCAGGCCCCTGGCCTCTGTCCCTTCGCCTGCACCTTATGGGTAGGACAAGGGTATAGAAACACAGCCACCTCCACTCGGTAGGAAGAAACACAACCCTCCGACTGACGCTATTCCGCCTTGAGAGATTCGTCTCTTAGGGCGAATGGAAGAAGACAGAGGGGACAAGCAACCCAGCCGAGAATGGGACCTCCTCGACATATTTAAGCAAGTCAAGCAGGCTCTAAAATAGAAGAACACAACATTGAGCCTCTATGACTTGCTTATGACATCTCAAAAGCACCGTGAGTTTATGGTCCGTATGCTAACATCCATACCTGTGGATGAAGGCTTACCAGCGGAGGAGGAAGCGATACAAGCTATCATATTTTCCTCCACTACTGAGCAACCTAAACCAACCCCTTTGATATTTCATGATGAATCCATCAAGGATGATCCTGAGAAAGGTCGAGTGATGACAGAACCCATGTTCATCACCATCCGGATGGATCAACATCGGATCCGGAGGGTGCACGTTGACGATGGTGCGGCTACGAATGTCATCCGTTATCCTATAGTGGATAAGTTGGGTTTGGTCGACCAGATCAGTGCTACAACGACATCGTGCTTAAAGTCGTTCAACGGGGCACAGGTTCAAGTCAAAGGGACAGTGCATATCAATTTTGTGGTAGGAGACCAATTCCCGACAAATGCCACATTTATCGTTGTCGAGGAGATGCCCAGTTTCAACTTGATTCTAGGGAGGTCCTGGCTAGCCCAACTAAGGGCAGTTTCATCACCAATACACCAAGAGATACACCTACCTTATGCAGGGGGAGAGGTAGTAATACACGATGATGAAATAACCCCTAGGACTGTCAATAACATTGAGGAAGAATGGGGTTCGGAGATCAAAATGCCTAAAGATCAAACCCAAGTCCAAATTCCTGAACAAGTCGAAAAGAATGATGACAGCCTAGCTTGGGCCGATCTATCATTTTTGGGAGAAGAGGATGATATGGAAGAGTCAGGTCATAAATCTCCTCGCCCTTACGCAACACTCAACGTAAAGGCCATCAAGAAATAATTACGGGCTAGTGATTGACCTGAGTGGTATTTACATGCATCGTTATACTTTTACTAGTTTTTCCGCTTATGCCTATCAAATTTGATTGTCAGTTTTCTTTAATATACATACATATTTATGCTTTCTATCCATTACGCTATTTACATTCCCCATTTTACACCATTTGCGCTTCTTGAATTTTATTAGTCATGTTAGCACAATTACGCAGATATATACATTTTTATCAATTACATTCCCTGACGTACGCAGATGGCCCGTAACGGCCTAAAACTAGTGATGGCCTGCAATGGCCTAAAACTAGTGATGGCCCACAATGGCCTAAAACTAGTAATGGCCAACAACGGCCTAAAACTAGTAATGGCCCGCAACAGCCTAAAACTAGCTAATTCGTTTATATCTTACGCAAACGCTATGTGACAGCCCGCAATGGCCTTAAACTAGTGACTACATTCTACAGTAATAATAACGCAACCTAATCAAAATCTTTAACAATTCTATTTACGCTTTGTATAAATAAAGACATAAAATTAAACATAAAATAAATAAAAATCATAAAGAAAATCTCATAATTAATCATGCCAAGATTCATATTGTCATTGTTCAAATCTCATAAATAAAATTACACGTAATCATAATTACGCATCCCCTCTAATACCACTGTCACCAGTATCCCTTAAGTCTGCCTCTAAGCCTAACAAATCATCCTTGAGTGGGTTGTCCCTTTTAGGGAGTATTCCTTCATGAGGAATGTCATCTTCACAAGGTTCTTGCACTAACACTGGCCCCCCAAGAGGATGGTCTGCATCATTACGCTCTTGTTCCTAAACGTGCTCTTCATTCTGTCCGCCTTCTTCATCCACTCCTTGTACCTACATACAATAAATACATAAGCAAAAGGCATGATGGGATAAATCAAAAAACTTAAACTTAATAACACTCAAACTTACTCGCGATGGTCCTGCATCCGCAGCAAAGGGGAGTTCATCTAAACCGACCCACAGGTATTGCATAATTTCATCTTCAGTTAACTTAGACCAAACTCCATTCCCTAGATTAGTTCCAGCCTTCACCTTCCCTTTCTCCATGCTAGTCCATCAGGGCGGTTCAGGGAAGAAGGTAGGGACTGTAGTCTCTTCCCTGGGAAAAGTAATTTCCCTTTTTGGGAATGTGCTTACCGTCACCTACTCCTGGAACTTCTCGAAGGCCTTAGATGCACCAATGAAATTGAGGAATACTCGCAAGGATTGAGCTTCAATGGCAGAATCTCGATAGTGCTGATGATAAGCGATACTTTCTCGCTTATACAGATGCTTGTGATCTTTTTGTTTCTGCCCCCAGTCCTTCCAGTCCTAGTTCTTCTGAGCCAAGAGCTCTATTTGCATCCTTTGCTCCACCAATTCATGACTGGTTTGTATGCTGTTCCTGACCACGGTCCAGTAGCGAGCATAGTCAATAACAGCCGTACACAAGTCCTCTTCATCCGTTCCTCACGCCTGCATGAATTCACATCATGATCTTAAGTCTCCAACCTCTTTGGTTAGAGACATTCTTTCCTTCTCTGACCTCTGTAGCTTCTTCCAGAGGTCTTCATTGACATTTTGACTCTCCCACAAGGGGCGAGTCGAGCGTAACGCACATTTACGCATTTCTTCATAAATGTTGCGTNAAGCGTAACGCACATTTACGCATTTCTTCATAAATGTTGCGTGGCACGACTACCCCTTGCAATGAAGGCTTGACTATGTCCAGGTTAATGGGCTCCATAGGGTCCCATCGAAGGTGAGCTCCTGATAACAAATATTATCAAACGTAAATAAACATTATAACCTTATAATAAAATAAGCATACTATAGCTATAACATACTAGCCCCAGGATTGACATGCTTGAGGTGCTTGATCATATCACTGACAATGCCTTCCATGAAGGGAAACTTATCAGGGAATTCCCCCCACACTCTGCTTACAACGGCGGACGGGGATGCACCTCGTTCATCTGTAGCATAATTAAGTCAAAATTTCTAGTTATTGACAGAATTCCTTAAAAATTCCAATACACTGATTACCTCTACCTATTACAGTGGGGAGTGTGTCAACGTTTTCCACCTCCTCTCTCTCCTCGCACACAAGGGTCTATGCGTTACCTATTCTAATAGCCAGGACCTCCTCTTCCAAATCCAGGGCCCCTTCCCCACGCCGTAATACCATCACCCCTGTTTCAGGGGTCAACCGCTCTATAGGTCTCCCTGTTTATGCCACATTACACATTTAAATAATTCAGAATACCCTGAATAAAGTTGCATAATATAAAAATTTCCATAACTTTCACTATGTCTTTACGCTTACCAGACGGAGGTTTACTCCGTTGAAGCCTGACTTGCACAGTTCTGCCCGTTCCACCTGTTGGTTCCGCAGGTTCCTTAGTTAGGCGAGGCCTTTTTCGCTGAACTGAGGCATCTACAATCTCTGTCACCAGGTGCTTCCCTCATGATGCATCACCGGTGTAAGTGGGAAGCGCCCCACCTACGCTGTCAGGGCCCCACATTCGAGGTGCCGCCACATCCCTATTCTTTATAGACAACGACTTCCCAATTCACTCCAGAGAATCTTGTGACTGGGTAGTACCGAAGAGGTGGGAAATCCAGGGTTTGGATAATTGGTCTCGATCCTGCAACACCCAGACCCCATTCCTCTAGACAACCAAAAATTCGGCAAAACGCTGGAGGCAAGCTATGAAGAAGGCGAAGTGCACACTCAAACGAGAATTGAGCTTTTGGTGGAGCCTGATCATTTCAATGTGTAACCCCTTAGTGAAATAGCTTGCCCAGTTGAATTGGGTCCCTTCCTCCATCACCTCTCACATGATGTAGGCCTATTCTATAGTAAAGAACTTCCCCTACGAGAGTATTTTGGGGAAGGCCTGAGCCCAAAAGAGGGGATAAATAGTCTTGGCGACCTCTAATTCGATCTTTTCATAAGGGATCCCCTTGGTTTCCTTCTTAGTTCCCAACCACTCCTCCAGCTCTTCCTGACATTTGACGCTTCTCCTTGATTTTTCCTCTATGGGAAGACCGTAAGAGGGGATGCCGAAGAGGTCAGTAAACAGCTGAGCATCAATATCAAAGTTTACACGCATGTGACGCACGCGTGTGCAAAAACGTTCAGCTCCCTCCCTGAAGGAGTTAACCAGGGTTAACATTTCGCTTGCGGGGACATCAGGGGTTACAGCTAGGAATAAATGCATCAGCCTCGCTTCCCGCAGCTTGGTGACCAATGCAACTGGGACCGCCGCATGGTCAAGCCAGCACTGTGCCTCCTTTATGTCACCATAAGAGAAGAGGAGGGTGTGCGCCTCGCGACCAAAAATTATGATGGTAATCTCCCGGGATTCCCTGACTGATAACACAAGGCACATGTCAAGATAGCGAAAACACTATTACACAACATTTCAAAAAAAAAAAAAATATAATATCCTGTAACTAATAGCAGCAACGAAACCTTACCAGGTCCAAATGACAAAGGAAATGGAGGGAGCTTCCTTTGCACGTCCGCGAGGGTGAGGGGTGGGTTCAAAGTCCATTCCTCATGTAACCACCTGAGATTCTGACAATTCTTGAAGGAATCAGCATAATGGGTGGGATACTTAGGAATGTCCAAGGCCATTTTCCCCATTACACCAGCGCGTACGTTGCTGGTGGATGTAAACTCATTTATTGTCATTTCGGTCTAGGTCAATGTATCATTATTGCCTACTAACCCATTTTCGTTGATGAAGAACCTGTATCATATAACACATTACTATCCCACGCTTCGCAAATTTAGACATTAGAAAACATATTAACAATACTGCCAATAAAACAACTTACCTGCTTGAATAATACACTATGCTTGGTGGATTGTGAAAGTAAGTCGAGACATGACGAGCCACGACCAAAGTATTATACACATGATAATAGCTAAATTTGGGCATCTCCTAGATCCAACTCAAGTGCCTCAATCCTCTGGCGCTAAGTTCGCGATCTTGAGGACGACCAGTATCAATAGCCCTGTTTGTCAGGAAAGCCAGGACGCCCTACATAGAATCGACTAACAGATGTTCCAAAATAGCTCCAGCCACATCACCTGACAAATGTGACCACACAATAATACTGTAGTTACGTAGCAAAAACTTTAAAAACTCTAGCGCATCCTTCTGAAACCATATAGCCTTCCCCTACAAATGAGTCTGAGGGGGAGGAACATTTGGTACGATAGGGTTTATACAACATAAAACCCCGACTATATCAAAAATGATAAGGATGGGTTTCACCATGATACTGTATAGAAAATAAGCACGTTACCTTCTAGATTCCAATTGCATGCTTAAACTATAGGAAAATTTAAAAATTACGGTTTAGCCATACAGCTGAAATCACCTAAACCCTTGTAATAGTATAAGGTTTGTCTCAGACAATGGCGATAGATGCAATACTGTTGTATAAACCCTCGTTTTAACATGAGGTCTACATCCTAAAATTCTAGTTTACGTAGGTGACACAAAAGGATAAACACAAAAAGAAACATATCACCAAAAGCAATACGAATAAGCAAAGGATGGCCTACCAATTTAGGGGAGTGACATCTCTCACTTCGACCAAGGCCTGCGAAGCACGCTACAGACTCCCTTGTACTTCATCAATTTTTGCCAATTTGGCATTCTTTCCTCTTACCTTCGGTGCCATTGTTACAATCTTGAACACCTTTACACCTTCACACCTTCAAAAATAACATGCTGTAATATTTTTCTCTTTCTCCTTCTCTCTGTGATAGCCGAGAATTCAAATTTGCGATAGCCAACAGCTTATTTTCAATAGGAACTACCTACTTATATGAAAAACTAACTGAGTTGATGCTCGATTTAAGCGCGACTTGCCCAAATGTTGGTGTCAATATGAGCTAGAACCCAAAAATCATGGCATTAATTGTGCCAGATATCGCATGCATTACGGTCTGAAACAACCTTAAACTATTGCATCTTATCTCCTCGTAATCAGGTCGCATTAATTACAGGCTATTCAGGATGTTCAAAATTCAGTTAGCTTCTCACGCTCAGCAACATCACATCATATCTGTTTTATTTTTAGACTAAACCAAGCGTTATATGTTAAATACTTACAACACTTAACTTAGTATCTTTCTAATTACTTTCATATTTGACAATTTTGCAGGATAATTGGCAAATGGAAGAAACTTTATCTGCACTCCTAGTTTTAATAGGCCCACATGGAGAAATCATTAGACAATTTGATCCCACACTAGTAGAAACTAACCTTGCCCTCGATGACGCAACCATATCCACGTTGGAAACATCTCTAGACTGGCCAGAACAATCGACGCGTATGCTAGACCTGGAGGTTGGAGATGTAACCAAAGACCCTCTTAACGAGGTCTTTGTGGTTATGCATAAAGGTGAGACTAAAACTCTTAAGGTTAGTTCTTTACTAGACCAAAAGGCACATGACAACATCAAACAGGTCCTCCAGAACAACATCACAGTGTTTGCATGGTCATACGAAGATATGCTGGGACTAGATCCAAGGTTAATACAACACAACATAATTCTACATCCTCATATTAAAGTAGTTAGAAAAAAAGCACGAAAAATCAAGCCAGAAGTTGCGCTAGCAGTACATGATGAGATCACTAAACTATACCAAGCTGGTTTTATTCACATGGTCGATTACTCAGACTGGGTATCCAACATTGTAGTTGTCCCTAAGAAGACCAGAGGGATATGCATCTGCATAGACTTCTGAGACTTGAACAAAGCTATAATCAAGGATAATTTCCCATTACCGAGTATCGACCAATTAGTGGATACAACCGCTGGGCATGTGCTTTTATCCTTCATGGATAGCTTCTCAAGCTATAATCAAATTCGCATCAACCCAGAACACCAATTGACAACAATATTCATGACACCCTGGGGGACCTTTTGTTACACCATGATGCCTTTTGGGTTAAAAGATGCCAGAGCTACGTATCAATGAGCTATGACGTACATCTTTAGCGATTACCTCCTAGGGAGACTAAATAATTATGTTGATGATATAGATGTTAAGTCTATAAGGTCAAAGGATCATTCGGAGGATCTGGAGCTAGTCCTTAAAATATGCTCTAAATACGACCTTTGGCTCAACCCAAAGAAGTGTGTATTCAGAGTCAAAATCAGACGCATGCTAGGGTTTGTGGTATCAGAAATTGGTATACGAGTAGACCCTGACAAAGTCAAAGCCATTGTTAAATTGACACCCCCTACAAATCTCAAGCAGTTACGCGGATTGCAAGGGAGGTTACAGTTTATCAGGCAGTTCATTTTGAGGTTAACTGATAAATTACACCCTATGCAGCATCTGTTAAAAAAGGGGGTTAATTTCGAATGGACAGACGATTGTCAGCATGCGTTTGATAGCTTGAAGCAAGAACTTCAACGCTTGCCAATAGTATTCCTACCACAAAATGGATCAACCATTTTACATTTACCTCGCAACATCAAATGTAACCTTAGCTGCATTACTCTATCAAAAGAGGGATGATGGGTCAGAAGTACCCATCTACTACTTGAGTCATGCTCTATGTGCATATGAAATGAGGTATAATGAAGTAGAACATAATTGTTTAGCGTTAGTATTTACGCTCGAAAAGTGTAGACATTATCTCTTCTGTAGTCAAGTCAACGTTATCTGCAAAAATAACATTCTTAGGGCTATTACGCATAATCAGTATGAAAGTAGTAAAATAGCTCATTGGAAAGCTATCATGGCAGAATTTGATCTGTATTACATTGGTCAATCTTCTACGAAAGGCCAAACAATAGTTGAAAAACTAATAACATCACCTATTGACATTCAGGCAACCATAGAGCCTAAATTTCCTGATGAGCATGTACATAGCCTAAGCCCTATCTTAACAAGCCTCAAAGCAACATTACATTTTGATGAAGCTTCAACCGCTAAAGGTGGTAGTGCCGCCACAGTCATTATGCTATTACCTGAGGATGTGTGTCTTCATGCTTACCTCTTGACCTTCCCCTATACGAACAACATGGCAGAGTACGAGGGGCTCCTTAGGGGATTATTAATAGCCAGAGGGCTTGATGTTCAACACTTGGTAATTAGGGGCGATTCGATGCTTGTTATAAATCAGATCACAGGAGTCTACGCCTGCAAGGCTGCACATTTATAGCCCTACTACGATATGGCTAAAGATCTTCTGAAGCAGTTCACAACGATCGATGTCCAACACGTGCCTCGAAACGACAACATGCTAGCCGATGCAATGGCTACATTAGCTTTAAACGTGCCGTCGCACCTATTCAACACTTGTCCCATCTTAATAATAGATTGTACAGGTCCTATCATTCAAGCGGCGCAAATATCTTCACTACTCGAGGATAGAACACCAGAGTGATACGACAACATTAAAACTTACCTCCTGCATGGCGAACCACCACACGAGTTAACACGTGCACAAAAAGATGCAATCCGCAAGTGAGCTAGGCAGTACGTCATCATAGGAGATAGTACCCTTTGTAGACACTCTTTCGATGGAGTACTGCTTACTTGTGTTAACAAATACCAAACACATCATATATTTGGTGAGGTTCACGAGGGATTATGCATAGGACACGTGGCACCATGAGCCATGGCCTCTAAAATCCATCGCTTAGGGTATTATTGGCCGTACATGGAAAAAGATTGTCTTACAAAGGTTAAAATGTGTGACACATGTCAGCGTTACGCAAACCTTATACATATGTTGCCTATAGAACTACACATGACTCAGATTACATGGCCCTTTCAACGATGGGGATTAGACATTATAGGGCCTATCACACCAAAATCTTCTGCAGGTCACAGCTTCATAATCACCGCTACTGAGTATTTCACAAAGTGGGTGGAAGCCATCCCTTTGTGAAAGATCACGTCTCAATAGATCTATCATTTCATTCTAGACAACATTGTAACTAGATTTGGTCTCCCGATGACTATTGTGACCGACAATGGGCCACAATTTAGCAGTCTGGAAACCAAATCCTTTTGTGATAGCCTCGGTATTAAACAATCTTTTTCCTCGCCTTATTACCTGCAAGAGAATGGTCAAGCTGAAGCAATAAATAAAGTCATTATCAATTTGCTCAAGAAAATGCTTAGCAGCAACAAAAGGTGATGGCATGAAAAGATCCTCTATGTGCTATGGGCGTATCATACCACATGTAGAATAACTACAGACAGTACACCCTATAGCCTAGTCTTTGGATTTGAGATGGTGCTGCCCCTCGAATTACAAGTTCCTTCTCTGCGGATGGCCCTTTCCATGATTATAAATGACGCTCAAACCACCGAGTCTCGGATTATGGATTTGGATTCAGTAGAGGAGAAGCAGATATAGATGCTTGATACCATCGAAAAGTATCAAGATAAGCAGAGGTAGAAGCATCATCATAATCTTCAACAATGGCCGATCAAGAAAGGACATTTTGTTCTCAAGGCTGTTCGCGAACTAGTAGGCAAGTTCTCTGTAAACTGGGAGGGCCCCTTCTTGGTAGCTGATGTGTATGGCAACGGTGCATTCAAGCTAGTAGATATCAATGACAACAAGTTACCGAATCCTGTGAACAATATATATCTGAAGCGGTACTACATCTAGCTGCATATCCAGTGTTAACATCAGGCATAGCAATAATCGTCTGCTATGACGCTAAACTGGCAACAATCGTCTGCTACGATATAAAACTGGCATTCCCCTCACGTGTCCGCCATGATGCCAAACTAGCAATGATCGTCCACTATGACGTAAAACTAACACTTCCTGCACGCGTCTGCCGTGGCGCTAAACTGGCAACGATCGTCCGCCATGACGTAAAATTGGCAAGTTGCAACCGTCCGCTACGACGTAAAACTGGCAGTGTTGTATAGGTCTGCCAAGATGTAAAACTGGCATTTCCTGCACGTGTCCGCCACGATGCTAAACTGGCACCAGTTGTCCGCCATGACATAAAACTGGCACAGGTAAGCATCCGTCTGCTGAGACATGAAACCAGGACAGATCTCTCCCTGGGTCACGACATGAAACTGACATCCACAGCACGGTCTGCTGAGACCATAAATTAGCTCTACCACCATCCACTAAGATGTAAAACTAGCATTTTTTAGTCCGTCCAGACTTTAAACTAGGACCATGGTTTGCTGGGACTTAAAACCAACGACAACAGTCTATCAGGACTTAAAACTAGGACCTACAGACTACCAACATGTGAATCAAGCGAGCGTCATCATCTCTGTGTGGCTGCAAAACAAATGGGGTGGGATGTTGGGATAGCCCCAGCATCGTTACCTCACAAGCATTCTGCTGATTCCTTGGATGTGATGAAAGGCAGACTACTGACCCCTCGGAGATGCTATCACTGGACCCATTTCAGCGGTGCCACATTTGAGAGTTCAGTTTCACCGTCCGAAGCCCCAAAGGAATTCTCATCAACTATGACCTTGGGGATCTCCACTCATCATCACTCTCAGGCTCTAGCTTCACAGATTCACCTAGCTGGTTCTTTGCATAACTAGTCAGGTGTGATGAGTCTGATGTTCTTTGGTGGCGATATGCTGGGCCAAGCATCAACATTGAAGACCCTGGCCTCTGGCTATGGTTCCTCGTTCATGGCCTGCTCATTCTATCTCGCCTCAAATGGTACTTGTTTCAAAAACCTCTCCGATGATTCGACCGAGCAATGGTGTCCTCTGTTTTCTTCTTTGGTTGCAGCTTACTTGCTACGAGGATGTCGTTCAAAGGTGCGTTCATTTGAGTGGTGAAATACAGATAGCGTTTTGAGATGGCAGCTTAGGTTAACCTGTCCACTCAGGAGTGCATCCTTTTTTTTCTTCATAATCCTACTTCAAGCTCTTGTTACCCTCCTTAGCCATCCCATCTGTTTCCCTTACTCAAAATGTGAATACACAGCATACACTTTCTGCATCTGCATTACAATCAAGTCCATGAACCGGCGTAACGCAACTTGCCTAGTGGAAAACCAAAAAAAAAATGAAGTAGGATCAGAAAAATGGATGAAACACAACTCATCCAGGCCATGCAGATGCAACACAATTCATCTATGCAAGCCCCTTCATCTACAAAATGACGGCATAACTCCATGCAAACGCAATCACAGGAGAAAGCCTAATTGCTTATGCATGAGAAAACTATACTCACATATTTGAGTCTTCACCGAACCTCATTTGATTCTTCCCTGAATCTCTTTCCTCTTACCTCTATAAGAATTCCCTCTCGTACCATTTTATCTCCCATTTCCCTCATTTCTGCACTTCTAGGTTGACAGGACGATACTTGAGTAACCGTTGATGAACGTTGTTGGTACTTTTACCCATCTGGTGTTTCGTATTCTTTGTCGACGTCTTTCAGGAAAGCCCTCTAAACGTCAACAAAGAGGGGCCATTGAAACACCGTGGAAATTGTGAATCGGCCTAAGGTGAAGATTCACAATTCGGGTCAAAGTTTGCAACAGAAATCCAGAAGATAGAACAAGGAAAAGAGGTGCGCAACATCAAGTCTCCAAGTTCCTTACAAATTTCAACCTTACTTTGTTTTCTCTCTTTACGCTACATTATGCAACATAGCGTAGTGTTGCTCAGTGTAACTCTGCGTAACATAGCCCAATATCAGAAATTTACTTACTTCGGTGAATTTGATGAAGTTTAAGGTCTAAGACTTGACGCATATTTTGCTAAGTCTTTTGTTCAGGGCTAAGTTTACGCTCTATTATGTAGAGCAGCGTAACGAGCTTCAAGGAAGTCAAAGTCAGAGTCCAAAGAAGCACGGTAGATTGATTTCTTCTTTTTCTGTAGATTGGTCGCTTTATGCTTATTACGCTACGCAGCATAAACAGGTGTAACTTATTGTAAAGTTGACCATGTTTGATGCTCTATTACGCTTCACGGCGTAAATCAACATAAAACAACTTGAGTTAACTACTACTATGCTCTATTACGCTCTGCCATGCTATGCAGTGTAAACGAGCGTAATATAGCCTAAAGTCAACTAAGACAGTACCAGACACACATCTGCTATCCATACGCATAATACACTCATTAGGGTATTGTGCGTAATCATGAGACAACTTCAGCAAATGTGGTTGAAAGCGTACTTTGTCCCCTTTCCCAAAAACGTGATGTGACATGACCAGTTTCAATACAAAGTCTACCCAGGTCAAAGGTATTCTGAAAGTTCGAGACACGTGTCATCAAGGCCATGTCTTCTCCACATACTACCGAACCTATAAATACTCCAGTTGGCAAAGAAAGAAGGGATCTTCATCTTTTCCTTTTTGGGAAGCTATCACCTTTTGGCAGAGACAGAAGACATTTTTTGAGCATTAGCAGCAGGAGCAATCAGTCTTTTTGGCGAAAGTACAGTTCTCTCCATTGGTGATCATTAGCAGCTTGGAGTAGCACTACTAAAGGCAAAAAGAGTACATCAGAGATCGAGAAATCATCTGGTATGATTGGAAAAGTCTATTGATCAGAAACAGTTGATCGATAGACATCTGGGCTTGACCTTCCTTGCATTCCATCTTTGGCTTACAAGGTAGACCAAGCTTCATTCTGTACTCCCATTTGAACAATTTTCTTGTTGTTTCGTGTATGTCTTGCACAAGATAAGCGGAATTCGCTCTACAATATACTCAATCTTCGAGTCAAAACGTAGATCTTGGAATTGCGCATCTTCCTTAATCTGATCCTCCTTGTCGCATTGACGTTATCGTTATTTCAATTCATTTACATTGTTTTCTACTCCTTTTACGATTCATTGAATCAATTTGTTGCGTGGAACATCTATATAATATGCACATTATCGCAATATTCGTCAATTTACTGATTGAGTAAGTCCCTGTTTGATTGACAAGACCATTCAGGGCACCGTGGATTCATTTTCTCCAGCATGGCCCTCACATGGATCTGTGGTTAAGACTGTGTACACAGATCTTCGTTCGGTAGTTTCCAACGATTGACATTTTCTGTCGTTACAATGACCAACCTTCTCATCGAAGGAGTCAATAACATGCAACATATTTATAGCAAGAATCGAAGGGATAGGTGCCATGAATACATCAATAAAACCTACACATTGGATGTTCACCTGAACATATCCAGGTGCCTACTCCTTTAGCCACTTCTGTGTTAATGTCACATCACCAAACTTCAGGATTAGGGTATCCTCATGACATGAATATAAAAGTGGTATAGTAACATCAGTTGAGATGGGAGGTCCTATGAAGCAATAACCAAAGTTAACATCAATATGGGCAATTGAAAAAACTAAAAATAGAAATAAAACATTTAGAGCCATAAAACACTAGAAGCTATATATTCACCTTTACTTTTCTTTTATGGTGTGGAGGTTCCAACTACAAGGGTCCAATCTATGCTATCATCATCCATCCACAAGCTGTGCATCATCCCATCATCCCTAAACTTTTTTTATACAAGGTTAAAATTATGGTGTATTCATCAAAGTCCCTTCTTAGCTATTGATACACAACATTTTTGATTTGAGGACTCTTGGTGAATTTTTCCAAAGTAGTTTGAGCCACTACTAGGATTTGATCATTGACAATCAAGCCTTGACCATTGACCTTGTACCTACAAGAATTTGTAAAATCAATGAAGTTAGGGAAGAAAATCAAATCAAACAAATAAAAGAATTATAATAACAATGTTTACCCCTATAGACAGTACAAGATGCTAGGTGAGTTATGGAATAATGTGTGGGCTCTATGCTCCACCATTAGAGTATTGTTAGTATTATACTAACTATAATTTAGCATCATCAAGATCTTCATAAGGCAATGTGGAATTATGGCATTAGTGGATCCCCCTATAGTCTTAGGAAGTTTCCTATTAGTAATATATCTAGAAATTAGGCCAGATGCTCAAGGTAACAAGGTCTCCAAAACAACCCTAGCCACAAGTGTGACCATAGCATCACATTGAAGTTCTTAAGGAGGTAGGCAAGGAAGTCCTTTTTCTCAAGCTAGAGCCATAATGAGAGCTTCCTAAAGGGCATGTCATGTGGTGGGGTGTTGGTCTTAGGATGACCATTGTAGCACAAAATACCAACCAGCTCCAATATGATGAGGATAGATCCTGCTTGAAGTAAAGCATAAAAAGTGTTATGACCAATGAAAACTAAAAAATTTTGGACAAAAAATTTAGTCAAAGGTGAAATTAGCCTTTGTAAAAAGTTCTAAGGTGTTTATCTAAATTGGTCTAAGTAATTCCACAAGAAAATATTATTACAATTTTTCATAACCTTGCATTGTGACAAACTGAAATTTCTTAACAAATTTAGGGAAAACTTCCTAACTCAGAGATGAAATTAGCATCTATAAAAAGCTCATAGATGTTTATCTAAATTATCTTTAGAAATTCCATAAAAGCATTATTACCATATTTTATAGCCTTTATACCCAAAATTTCATAGCCCAAAATTATGTCTAAATTCAACATAAATTTAGAAAAAGTATCTAAATTATATATAAACTTGGAAAAAGTAAGTATAAGTTTAGAAAAACATCTATATTATGAAAACTATGCATAAATATAGAAAAAACATATAAACTATGCACAAATTTTGAAAACGCATGATAAACTTAGAAAGAGCCATGTAGCCATAGTAAAAGCTTATTTAAAATAGAAAAAGCTTTTACTCTTCTTGAAAAAACAAAATTAAGCATTAATTTTATCTGTTTAGAAAATAAAAACATAAGTTATACATATAAACCATTTCTATTTAGAAATGGGTAATGTACTACAACTGATTTTTTCCTTGATTCACATAGCCATAGAAAAAAATTCATAAAAAATTGTGTGAGCTCAAAATGGAGTAATTCTACCACCATTTGAAAGCTTAAATCAAGCCCTATGTAGCCATTCTTAGAAAAAAATTCAAAACCTTTTCCATTTATGCAGGAAAAATTCATCAATTTCGACAATTATCCAAAAATGGCACAAGCAACCTCACTACACATGCTTAATAAAAAATTCATAGAAAATTCATTCGATGTCCAATTGGAGTGATTCCATCTTTGTTGGACTGAAACCAATGTCTATGTCGACATGACTAGAAAATAGCTAAAACCTTTGCCATTTCCTTAGAAAAAATTTACAAAACTACATAGAATTGCAAAAGTCGCAAAATTAAACAACCTAACTGCACAATGTTAGGAAAATAACCATAACTTCTTCATTTCAACATCAAATTAAAATACACAATAGCCATTGGAAAGCTTAAACAAAGGGCTAAAAACCCAAGACTGGAAATTTTACAAATGTGAAGCAATTCTACTAAGAAAAAATATATAATTTTGCTTGCTTTTTATATCAAAACTTCAAAAATCTTAAAACCTATATTTCATATAGCCATGGAAATAGCTGAAATAGCCCAAAACCATTGAAACCCTTTAAATTTCACACCAAAATAATGGGTTAAGCTTTTTTTAAAGTTTAATTTTAACAAATCCTAAAGGCTAGATCTGAAAAAAAAATAGCCATACCCAAAAATTTTGGGAAAAAAGCATGAAATAGAAAGTCCTATTTTTAAAATCAAATCTACAAAAGATAAAGCAAAGAAAAAACTATAGATCTGCATGGAAGTTGGAAAAATAGGGGATGGAATTTTTTCATAATTTTTTTTTAACCCCTCCACCAAAGTAGATCTAAAAAAACAACCGTAACATGTAGGAAGTAAAAAACTAGAAAAACCACAAGAAAGAAAAGGCAAAAATAGGTATGAATGCCTACCTTGGAGTAGAGATGGAAGAAGCCTAGATGGAGATAGGCCTAGGAACTTCTTCTAACTTCTAGGAACATTCATCCATCCTTTGTATTATAGGATTTTTGCTTTTTCCTCCTTGTTTCTTGGGTGCCATGGTAGGCTTAACATTGAGGATGATGTAGATTAAGAGAAGATAGGAGTTCTACATTGGTTGCAAGAGAGATGGAAGGCTTCCACACTAGGAATTAGTTGTTTCTACCATAAGAACCTCTATCAGAGCTCTCCTCGAATCTATTATTATTGAAAAATAAAAATTGTGATGAAAACTTGCAAAATTTGATATATAAAACTCATCTAAAATGTAAACCCACATCTTGAAACCCCAATTGCCAATATAGTGCACGATAACTACAAGTGCACTAAAGGGCAAGGGAGGAAATTCTATTTCACATTGGTTTTGCATGGGAAACAACTTCACTTTTCAAAATTTTAAAATTTTGGATTCTAGCCCCCACCTTAGGCCTTCATTCTTGACTAAAACTTGCATCAATGATAAGATTTTTGCCAAATTTTTACACTTAAAACATTATGGAAACCTTAACCCCATGAATCCATGCTGGGAATACCATTCCTAGTGTGCAAGCATATCTATTATTTTATAAATTCATTAAAATTGCCAATATTTTTCTATTTTTGGTAACCCAAACCTTGCTTTTTCATCCTCAACTTTTCAAAAGTGGATAAGACATAAGCAAGGCTAGACACCATGGATTTACACATTGGGGCAATAGTGCCCAACATGGAAGAAGGGGTAAAACTTACTCTTTCCTCCCAACACTAATTTAACATATTTTTTATCCCAAAGTAGGCCCCACATGATCCAAAACCCTTCCACGCATCTCCAACAGGCTCAGAATCCCACCAAACCTAGGCAAAACTGGCTGAAATCTATGATTTGGTGTTTTCCATGCTAGGGGAGGCTTCTTCCATGTTGAGCCTCTCACCATTAAAGTGGATAGATGGAGGGAAGGAAAAAATGACAAAAATTGATGACCTGATAACCATTTCTTGATGCTAGGTGACCCCTAGACCCTATTGGAACCCTCTAGAACATCAAGAAGCCCCAAAATGTGTTAAATATTGTACAAAAATACCATCTTCCTCTCATCTATGCTAGGGCCACAATGCCTAGTATGGAAGAAAGGAGGGGGATTACATGAGGCACTTAGAAGCATCCAAAATAATGAATCTTAACACCCAACATTGACCATTGACATCGGCAACCTAAGAGGTTGACATGCATGGTTGATTAGTTGTTGATTTGGCCTAGATTTGATTTTCTTTAAGGAGAGAGACCTCTTCCATGCTGAGCTTTTCACCCTTAACATTGGAAAAATGGGGGGAATCTTGACCTTAGGCATTGATGGCCAACACTAATAGCCCTGTGAACACTCATGCATAGCCAGAATGATCATAA
This sequence comes from Gnetum montanum, assembly GCA_015680685.1. Classification (NCBI taxonomy): domain Eukaryota; kingdom Viridiplantae; phylum Streptophyta; class Gnetopsida; order Gnetales; family Gnetaceae; genus Gnetum; species Gnetum montanum. The sequence goes on from MNCI01013980.1 coordinate 297,778, forward strand.
AATGATCAAAAAGCCTCACCCCCAAGTTTTCATGCTAAGCATGGTAGCCCCATCGTGGACAAAGGCAGGGGGGCGGGGGGGTGCGAAGGAAGCGTAAAAATTCCTAGTGATCCTTGAAATAATGAAATTTTAACATCAATTAGCAACAATCAACACTGGTAACATTGGAAGCTTGCATGCATTACCAAAAGTGGCAAAAAATGATTAAAACACTATCCCCCCAATTTTCCACACTAACCATGTCAGCCCTAGCATGGAAAAAAGTGGGGGGAAGAGCCCAAACACCAGTCATCAACCTTCAAAATAATGAAATTTCAACACTAGGCATTGACCATCATCACTAGCAACCTTAGGGGCCTACATATGTCATCAAAAATTATGCAAAAGTATGAAAATCTACACTAGGCTAGATCTAAGTTTTATGATGCCTCCACATTGGGAATCCCTCCCCCTTCATGCTACTTAGCATGAACATTGAGGGGGAGACTCATTTAGAATCTATAACTACCTTAGGATGAAATTAAATAAGCTTGCATATGCTCTAAGACCTTGTTAGCATTGTTTGGAGCCTTTAAAATTTAAGAAATTGATGTCAAAAGGCCAAAAATTGATTCCCCCTAATTTTCCACATTAAGCTCTCCATCCCTAGTTTGGAGAAAAGGAGAAATCCAAAAAAAAAAACACTTAGAAATACTCAAAATTATTAAAAATTGACATCAAACCCTAGCCCTCGACCTTGGTATCCTTGGAAATTGACATGCATAGTCGATTAATGTTGAAATTGGTATAGATCTAAGTTTCAAGGTTCTTTCACACTAGGGATCCCTTTTACCACACTGAAGATAGTATCCCTAGTGTGGAAACTCAAATGGGAACTTGTTTGAGGCTCCTAAACACCTCAAAATGACATCAAATGACCTTCCATGCACTCTAGAAGCCTAGCAGTAGTCATTGAAGCCCTTAAGCTTTATGAAGCTAATCCTAGTTGGCCAAAAAGTGGTGTCCCCTTATTTTTCATGTTGAATTCTCCATTCCCAATGTTTGGAAAT
>MNCI01013980.1:298856-321086 GCA_015680685.1 Gnetum montanum
GGAAGCCAAAACACCACTTAGGGATTCCCAAAACTACTAAATTTTGATATGGATCCATATCCCTTGATCTAACAACTCTGGGAGGTAACATGCATGGTTGATTATGATCCAAATTGGCCTAGATCTACGATTCTTACTTCTTCAACATTGTAGTAACTTCCCCAATGTGGAAATAAGGGTGAAAGTTTCTTTTCCACTTTTGGAGGCAAGATGGCACTCTTGAAAGCCAAAGATCTACACTAGATAAGCCTCGGATCTTAAAGCCTCAATATTTTGCTTGTATAACCTCTTTTGAACCTTCAAAACTCATTCTCCCCATTTTTCCATGGTGGAGTAACTTTCGTAGCATGGAAATAGGGGGGAAAACCTTAAGTACCCTTAAACAACCTTCAAACATGTCCAAAATTAGCTAGAAAAATGCAAAATCAAATTTTACAATCCTAGGGGCCTACAACCTTGGTCAAAGTGCCCCCAATCACTCTAAATTCATAAAATAAGTGTTCCCCTATTTTTCCACATCGAGGACATCTATTGATGCTCAAAATGGCCTCAAATTATCTTAGATCAAAGCTAAGAGATGCACAAGTTCTAGATTTGGACTCCAACTATCTATTTGACCATATTTGACCTTAATTTTGCTTTAATTTTGGTTCTCCATGCTAGATCCCCTCTTTTCTACACTAGCTAGTGTGGAAACAAAAGGGAAAGGCTTTAGAACTTATTTTTTGGCCTTTACAAACCTTCAGAGTGCTCAATTTAAAGGGATATGATCTTGCGCTACCATGGAAAGGTCTTAGAACCTTACTTTTAGAACTTTTAGCATCCCAAAACCTATTTTCCTTAGTCTCCATACTAAGGGCCCCTATTTTCACATTTAGCTAAGTGTGGAAACCTCAAAACACTTGATATTTACTTCTAAACAACCCAAAAATAGCCTTGATTAATGCATGAATTCATCTAATAGCCTTATAGCCTTAAAACATGGCCTACTAAGGCCTAAAAATGTCAAAACATAATCATTTTTTACCTATATTAGCCAAATTTTATCATATATGACCTATTTTGCTTGACGTTTGCCTTATTATGTAATTTCTTAACTTATTTTTGGACTTATGTTACCTTGTTAACCTTGTTAACCTTTTATGGCCTTTATACAACCTTATATGTTTGTTGTCTGCCTTATTATAGCTATATTTAAATTTTTTTGGTCATTAAATTGTATCGAATTATGGTGTTTAACCATCTCTAATTGTTGTTTTATCCCATATGACCGTGGCCCGCTAAGGCCTTAAACTAACATCATAGTCCACCAAGACTATAAACTAGCATCATAGTTCAACAAGACTCTAAACTGGCATCACATCTTACTAAGGCCTAAAATTGGAAAAATTATGGCCTTGATTAACCATTTGTAGCCTTATACTTCCCCTTTTTTGATCCTTATGTGATCTTTGTGCACCTCTATTACACTTCTCTGAATTAACCTTATCTCACTAATGACCTTGGATGGCCTTCATTTGTATTAGATTTCGATATGTTTTATGGAATTTTAACATTATTTATTCACTTATACCTAGGTTGACATACATGATCAAAGTATGAGTACCTAGAAGAAAATTAGTTTGCCTTTGTGTCTACATGGACCTCATGGTGATATTAAATGGTGTATCAACCATGATTACCTAAATCTTAAGCTTGAGAGTCTTATAGATCACATAGCCTCAATAAAGAAACCTCTAGAATTGGCCAAAAACCTAGTAAAATCCCTTGACTTAGAAGTAGGAGACATAATTAAAGACTCTCTAGTTGAGGTTCTTTTCACAACACATAGTGATGAGAAGAAAACCCTTAAACTACGTTTTTCACTAGAGCCTCAATGTGCCCAAGATATCATCAAAGTCTTACAAGACAACATTAAGGCATTTTCTTGGTCATATAAAGATATGCTAGTCCTAGACCCCTATTTAGTCTAGCATAACATCATACTAGATCCTAGCATTAGACCAATTAAGAAAAAAGTGCACAAGATCAGACCTAATTTGTCCTTAGTAGTTCATGATAAAATCTCAAAGCTCTATCAAGTAGGTTTCATTAAGGCTATTGATTATGTAGAATGAGTATCCAACATAGTGGTTATCCCTAAGAAAAATGGAAGCATCTGTTTTTGCATTGATTTCTAAGACCTAAATTAAGCAACTATCAAAGATGACTTCCCTTTCCCTAATATTGATTAACTTATCGATACTATAGCTAGACATGCCTTGCTATCCTTTATGGATGGATTCTCGGGATATAACTAAATTAGAATAAACCTAGAGCACCAACTTAGCACAACCTTTATAACCCCATGATGTACTTTTTGTTATACCATAATGCCCCTTGGCCTTAAGAACGTCGAAGCAACATATCAGAGAGCCATGACCTATAGATTTAGTGATTACATGTTAGGTTTTCTTAATGCTTATGTAGATTACATATCTGTGAAGTCTAAGATAGCCAATGACCATGCTAATGATCTAGATATTGTGTTTAAATGATGCCTCAAATACAAGTTTAGGCTCAATCCTAAGAAGTGTTTCTTCAATGTCAAGACTAGCAGGATGCTTAGCTTTGTAGTCTCTAAAGTAGGGATACACGTAGATCCTAATAAGGTTAAGCCATATCCAAATTAGTAGCACCTAACAATCTTAAAGAGCTTCAGGGATTACAAGTTAGGTTATAATTTATTCATAAATTTGTCGCTAGGCTTACGGAAAAGTTATAGCCCATGCAATAGTTGCTTAAGAAAGGAGTTTACTATAAGTAGATGTCTCAATGCCAATAGGACTTTGAAAACCTTAAGTAAAAGTTGAAAAAACTACCAATAGTCTATCCTCCACAAGAGGGTAAACTATTTTACATTTAACTTGACATCTATGATACATCCATTTCCTCTCTACTCTATTAGAAACATGATGATGAAGTAGAAATGCCTATACATTGCATTAGTCATGTGTTATAGCCCACGAGACCCAATACATTGAAGTGGAGAAGTATTTCCTAGCATTAGTCTTCTCTTTGAAGAAGTGAAGATACTACCTCTTTAGAAGCCATGTCAACATAATTTGCTAGGACAACATAATCAGAGTCGTACCAACCAACATCTACGAAACTAGTCATATGACCCAAGGGAAAGCCATAACCATAGAGTTTGACCTTCATTATGTATCTCAATCCTTAACTAAAGGTCAAGCTATAGCTGTACAACTCATGGTTTTACCTATTGATGACCAAGTAGCTATAGATCCTAAGTTCCTTGATGAACACATTAAAATAGTTAGCCAAGTACCTAAAGGCTATGAGGTAGTCATGAACTTCAACAGAGCTTGAACTACCCATGGGGCTAGTGCTGCTACCATCATAACATTCCCATCTGATGAAATCCAATCCTTTGCCTATTTTTTTGGGTTTCCATGTACCAACAACATAGCATAATATGAGGGTTTGATCAGAAGGATGATGGTAGCTCATGACCTAGGAATTAGACACCTAGTCATTAAAGGTGATTCACAACTCATAGTTAACCAAGTAACTGAAGTCTATGCATGCAAAGCTAAGCACTTACAATCTTACTATGACCTAGGGAAGTAGTTATTACAATAATTCATAAACATTGATATCCAACACATACCTCAAAATGAGAATGCCGCAATTGCAACATTAGCCCTGAGTGTGATGCTAGATGTGTTTAGTAAGTTTTCCACCTTAATCGTGGATTGTGGTACTTCCATCACATAGAAAACTAAGGATACCTTGTGGCCATCGTTCATATGAATCCTCTCAAGGAGTGGTATGATGATATCAAATTTTACCTTACGCATGGTGAATCCTCACAAGGCCTAACTACTGCTCAGAAGGACACCATACATAAGTAGTCAAAGTAGTATGTCATTGTAAGTGATAACACATTATGTTGATGATTCTATGATGTTATACTCCTAAAGTGCTTAGGTAAAAATGAAGCCGAAATAGTCTTAGAGGAGGTTCACAAGGGTGTTTTTGGAGGACATATAGGACCTAGAGCCATGGTTGCTAAGATTAGATAGTTAGGCTATTATTGTTCTCATATGGAAAATGACTACCTACAAAAGGTTCAGCAATGTGATACATGCTAATAATATAGCAACTTGATATATGTATAACCAACTAAGTTACATACAACCTAGATAACATGGCCATTTCAATGATGGGGGTTGGATATCATTGGACCTATAATGCCTAAGTCTTCCATAGGACATAGCTTCATCATTACCACAACTAAATACTTTACCATGTCAGTTGAGGCTATTCTTCTAAGGAAGACCACATCTAAATAAGTTTACAAATTTATTCTAGATAACATTTTAGCTTGTTTTAGGATATCCATGACCATAGTTATAGATAATGGACCTTAATTTAATATCAAGGAAACCAAGAATTTCTATCACAACCTAGGCATTAAGCATTCTTTCTCATCACCTTACTACCCTCAATCCAATGGACAAGTAGAAGCAAGTAGTAAGGCCATCATCAACTTGCTCAAGAAGATGCTCAACAACTACAAGTGAAAGTGGCATGAGTGGCTTGTCCATGCACTATGAGCATATAGAATAACCTATCACATGGAAATTGTCATAACCCATTATAGCCTTGTTTATGGTTCTAAAGCTATTTTACCTTTTGAATTGTAGGTGCCATCACATTGAGTAGTCTTGAATAACTTCATCAATAACTAGTAGAGCAAGGAGTTTTGGATAAAAGCCATAGATTTAGTGGAGAAGTAGTGTCTACAAGCACTCACTCACATCAAGCACTATTAAGAGATACAAAAGCGAAAACATCACCATGACTTGACCATGCACATTATCAAGGAGAAGGACCTAGTCCTCAAGGTTTTTTGTGAGCATGCAGACAAATTCTCAGCTAACTGGGAAGGATCCTTTCTTGTCACCAGAGCCTATGGGAGTATAGAATTTAGAATATCCAACATGAATGGGAATGAGTTGGCCAATCCAATCAATCATTTCTATCTAAAATCATACTACATGTAGCTGACAATTGTTAATAAGAGAGCCTACTTTCAATGGTCTGATATGACCTTAAACTAGCAACATGGTGTGCTAAGGCCTTAAATTGTTTCCATGGCTTTCCATGGCCTTAAAATAGCAACCTTGGAGACCTAGATAGCCTAATTCTCATGTGAATTATGTGCATTGTAGCATTATAATATGTAGTGATGTTTTGTATTCTTTATTGGTTCCTCTTGAGTTAATCCCCCAAACACCAACAAAGAGGGGTCATTGAAACACCATAAAAATTTTCATGTTGTAACTAATCTTCATCATATACCTTTCACCACATGAAACTTGAGGTACAATTTCATTGTAAATGTGAAAATTGTAATCTAGCATGGTCAATTTCACATACTTTATACTTTTGGGGCTAAAAAATGCCTCATAAGTAGTTGAAGCTTCATTCCCCAAGTGAAAAAAGTGACCTAGTGTCTATATTTTGGCTTGGGGGGTCAAAAGTACCCTTAGGAATGCCAAAAAGGTAATTTTATGGGTTTTATGGGGGGTATACATTTTTCTATGCTAAAAACACATGCAAGGAGGTAGATGTCACCTACCCCTAACATGGAAGTTTGGGGATTTTGGAAACTTTTCCCTTTCAACATACAAACCCCATGCATAGCCTTGAAACCTTTCTGCCTTAGCATGGAAGTGTTGAGGTTTTGGAAACTTTCCTCCTTCAACATGGAGACCCCACGCACAACCTGGAAAATTTTTCCACTCAGCATGGAAGTTTTTCTGCTAGCCTAGAAACCTCTTCCCCTTTGCATAGAAGGTTTTTGCTATCCTAGAAACTTTCCCCCCTAAGCATGGAAGTTTTACCCTAGCATGGAGTCTTTATCCCTAGTGTGAAAAATTTAATCCCCCCATGTGGATGCCACAAAAGCAAAAATTCATTACTTCATGCACTTCAACATTAACCAACCACTTCAACAAGCATAGTGGAGAGCTCAGTGTAGAAGATTCATCTCTAGTGTGAAAGGTGTGCCCTGGTTACTATTTAGAGTAAACAAAATAGCCATGGGGGAAAACACTTACTATGTATGATAAACCCTCAAATTTTGGGCACCCATATTACCTAAAATTGTAGCAATTTTGTAGCCATTTCACAACCAATTTGCATCCACTTTTGCCGTGAAATCATAACCAATTTGTAGCCCCATTCATGGCCCAAAGATCCTATAAAAGCCAACCTCAAACATCATTTAGAGGTTCCAACAATTTTTCTCATGGTGGAGTAATTTTTAAGCAATTTTTAACAATTTCAACAAATTTTGATAAAGTTCAGAAACTTTTTGCATACACAAAATTTTTCACAATTCCACACTTAGGGAATTTTCAATCACTCAAGAGCTCTTGCAAGTTCCCATACTTGCACTCTCTTGAAGCCCAGCATGGAATCATTGTAGCCTTGAGTGACCCAACTTGTAGATCTGAGGTTGCACTAGTGAAGGAGGTTTTGATAGCATTAGGAGTGACTTAGCATCCAAATCATGGAGTAGATGATACTAGCTTCAATGGGCTTTGAACTCCTACACATTTCTCTAACTTACTTTTTATTCTTTCTTAATAAAGTTTTAAGTTTTGAGTTTTGTGTTCAAAAATAAATTTAATTTTTTGTACATTATTCAAATCTATTTGTATTCCATGCTTCACATTTCATAAGTCGTCGGTTGATTTGTCAAATTGTCCAAGGCACCTCCAATTTCAGTTTTCTCGTAGAGGCCCTAGGAATTCTAGGTAGGGAAACTACTTGTACCAAGGATCCATGGTTTTTCTAGTGATCGAGATTTTGAATCAAAATACCATTTTTGAAAGAAGTATTAACACTTGACAATGAAGTTTAAGAAATTATTTTATTAATAGCACACTTTATGTTTTTTAAATTTCTCAGAAGGTACCTACCTTTACAAACAGGCAACATGTCTTTCCATTGGTGCCCCCCAGAAATTTTTATTTTGTGCATTTATTATGTTTTTACTATCTCAGCCTTACCATAGGACTACCTTTAGGCATGGGTAACATATCGTTCCAATGACATAGTAAGGTAGTACTTATTTTATATATACTTCAATGTTTTTCATTGGAACTCAAGTAAATAATACAACCTTGATAGCATGATAAAATTTATAGTAGTAGCCTTAGAGAATCCACAAATAGCCTTGATGTAGCACCCTATTCATTCCTATTTGGTTCTTTCCTTTTCTATCTAGGCATGATGATCACAAATTGATTTTAATTTTATTGAAAAGGGAATGTCATTATGGCCATGGTAAGAACCTCTTATTTGAAAATGAGTGAATGGATGATGTGGACTCACTGTATATAGATTCAATCTTCCAATGATTTGATAATATAGGGCAATGTTCACATTATTGGGACTACATCATGTTTTATTCCTTGCACTTTATTAGAAAAATTAACAAATATATGTATAAGAAAATGATGAAAAATTATAGGAAAATGATAAAAATACTAAATATGATAAAAATAGACAAATGAAAAAAATGAAAAATATAGAAAGAATTTAAAAGATATCAAAAAATAGAAAATGATTAAGAAATGAGAAAAGTATAAAGGAATAGAAAAGATATCAAAGAATGTGAAAAAGTAGTAAGAAAAGAAAAGGTTCAGTGGCTAAGTATCCAACTAGATACCCCCATGAATATTATTGAAAATAGTTAATTAGAGGATGGAATGGATTGAAGTATATTTGTTAGGCAAGTTAGGATTTATAGAGAATTTGGGAGATTCATGGAGCAGTTTGACTTATTGAATATTAACCAAGATACGATTTTGTGATATGGTTGGATGATAGATCTAGATGGCACCTGATTGGTATGTTGCATGGATGATATAGGATCCTTACCATAAGGTTTAGAACTTAACCTTTTGCAACATATGACTAGGATTATAATAGAGGACTTTATCACCTAATTGAATTGACACTTCTCATATTTTTGCATCATTCTTACATTTGGAGTATTTCTTGTGAATGTCATTACTCATCAAAGCTACAAGTCTATTTTCATCTAAAGGGTTAAGATTCATGAGATGTTCCTTTTGATCAAAGCTTAAGTCTAGGTCAAGTACACTAGTAGTGGCCAATGTTTGGAGCTCCACTTGGATTATTAGTATAAGAAGTTTTCCATAGACTAGTACATAGGGAAAATATCCTATTGGAAGTTTTCATGTGAATCTATATGTTCATAGAGCATCATTTAACTTAGTGCTCTAATCCTTTCTAAATCAACTAATTATTCTAGTTAATATTCTTGTGATTTCTTGGTTAGTCACTTCTACTTGACCATTTTCTTAAGGGTGGTATGGTGTGCTTAATTTATGATTCACCCCAAGTTATTGCATTAGACTTTTAAATGTAACTTTTGTAAAATCAGTCCCATGGTTAGATATCAGCATGTGTGGTACTCCAAATCTATTCACCACATGTTGTTAAAAGAACTTAGCAACTATTTTGGCTATGTAATCCTTAATTGTAGTTTTTTTTCCCACTTTGTAGCAACTATCATTATAATGTATGACTTCCCATTGGAAAATGGTGTGATGAGCCCCATGAAATTGATTCCCTAGATATCAAATGGTTCTAATGGCTAAATCCATTATTGTAAACCTTCATTTTTGATTGTTAGTCTTCTATCACATTGACATCTTTCTGAAGTTCAAGTGAATTGGTATGCATCCCTCAATATGATAGACTAAAAGTAGTCTACCATCATTAGCTTTAATGCTATTTTGTGTCATGTATAGTGACCAACACAGGGTCCCTTCTATGTATCTTATAAAGTTGTTTGTTAACTTTCTTCTAGAATGCACCATCTTACTAATCCATAAACACATATCTTATAAAGATTTCCATTAATTTCCATATACTATTTAACTTGGTGGAGGAACTATTTCTTTTGTTTCTTATTCCACTAATCAGGAAGCATTTGTGTAGTGAGGTAAGTCATGTAATCAGTAATCCACAACTTTTTCATTGAGTTGATAGCCATTGTTATTCTTATAAATAAATTTTCATCAGGAAATTGGTTTGATAATGGTTCATCCTATTCTTGTAGTTCCCATCTTAGTCTTCACAAATGATCATCTACAACATTTTTAGTTTCCTTTTTGTCTATCATGGTGATGTTAAACTCTTGTAATATTACAAGCCATCGTATCACCCTTGGACTAACCACTGGTTTATTCATTAGAAATTGAATAGCACTATGATCCATGTGGACATAAATAGAATACCTAATCACATAATTCTTAAACATTTCAAGTACATACACCATAGTCATAAGTTCCTTGTCTATAGTAGTGTAATTAAGTTTTTCTTTGTTGATGCTTTAAGTAGAGCAGTGAATGTAGTAGTGTCATTTTTGTCATCAAGTTAAGTAAGTACTACTTTTAGTGCATAGTTTGAAGTGTCTATCATAAGGTGGAAGGGTTGGGACCAATTTTGATCTTGAAGGTTTAGTGATTTGACCAGCTTGTATTTTAATGTCTCAAATTCCTTCTCACATTGAATAGTCCATTAAAATGATGCATGTTTCTTTATAGGTTCTACTAGTGGCTTTGCTATCTTTGAAAAATTCTCAAAAAACCTTTTATAATATCTTCTATGACCAAGGAATGATCAAACATCCTTAATAGTTTGTGGTTGTTGGGTGATGTTTTGAATGACTGTTATCTTATGAGGATTTACATCTATTTATTTTTGAGATATTTTATGTTAGAGAATAATACCATCTTGGACCATTAAATGAATTTTCTACCAATTAAGCTTTAGATTAGTTTTAACACATCATTTTAGAACCTTCTCTAGTTAGTTCAAGGCTTGTTTAAATTTTATCGTAGATGTGGAAAAGTCGTCCATGAATACTTCCCCTCCATTACCAATATATTTTTGAAAGATACTCAGTGCAAGTTTTTGGAAAGTAGTAGGGGCTTTACATAAGCCAAAAGACATTTTCTTGTAGGCAAACATCCTCTATAGAGTAGTGAATGTAGTCTTCTCTTGATCTTTTAGTGTAGTGTGGATTTGATTATACTTGTTGTACCCATCAAGGAAACTGTAGTACTAATGTCTTGAAATAGTATCAAGGACTTGGTCAATAAATGGTAAGCAACAGTAATCCTTTAACGTCACTAAATTCAACAACTAGAAGTTGATGTAGACCTTCTAATTGCCACATTTCTTTAGGAGAATGACTAAGGGACTAACCCATTCACTTTCTAATATTGAATAAATGAGCCCTACTATTAAAAGTTTTTTTAATTCTTGTTTGATCTCTTCTTTGAGTTTACGGTTCTATCTTCTTTGAGCTTGGTGGCAAGGTTTGATAGTTGGATCTATATATATTTGATATTAACATATGTAATAAATCATGCAAAGGGATATGTCAATGGGCATGCATCAATACATCCTCATTAATGCATGGTTTGATGCATTGATATATAAATGCACATATCCACTATGAAACACCATCAATTTTGGGCTCTTGTGACTCAGTACTAGATTTGTTTGAGCATCGAGACCTGGGTGAAATTTCTCCAAGTGTGGTGTCATGCTAGGTCACATAAATCACATGGCACCCTAGAAGTCCTAACGCCTACAAATTTTTTTTTGAGTTTATCTACTATGCCCCTTAGCACAGTCAGCGTAGCATCCATGTCCACAGCTAGTTTTCACCAAAAGGACACCAAGGGTGGGCTAAACAATTCAACAAATTTTCTATCTTCCAGGTCATCCCAATTGCTAGTCCACCCAAGTTCTAGGCTAGGACCAGTAAAAAGTGTTTAGGATGCATAAAATAGTTTGGAAAATTTTCTATTTTTGACCTGCTATGCTCGACTATGTTGCAGAATGTAGACAGTGTAGCAAGCCATGCGGGAGTAAAATTTTTCTAAGTATTGAACCAGACATGAAGGTGCATTTGGATGATTCTTTGACTTCCAAGGATGCGTATTCTACTCCATCCTTAGAGTGTGATCAACGTGTCATGGAAAAGCATGGCAACTTTGACAAAATTCATGCAAATCTAGGTGCTATGCTACACAGTGTAGCAAGGGTGATAGCTCCAAATGGTGGTCCAAGAATGGAATGAGAAGGCATCATGTTGTGCTGACATGGAAGATGCATTTTTATGACTACTGAAATTGCTTGTCTCATGAGATCTCAGAGCAGCATCTTCAGTTTTGGAAAAATACCCTAAGAAATGGATGCTATGCTGTGGTACACTGTGTAGTGTAGCATAGCATAGCATACCAAAAGTGCAATTTTTTAAGTGTCTATGATATGCTTTGCCATGCCAAGCAGCGTAGGTAGTGTGACACTTGGAAAGGTACCTTCCAATGCCTTCAAAAGCTTTTAGAATTTGGCATCGACCCTCATTCCTACTCCAGCATCTCTCTGGTAGCCAAAGTGAGTAATTTTTTTTGTTTTTTGCACCCCCTGTTGGTCCCTGAAGTTGTTCCCTATGCTTGACACTACTCAAAAAAGAAGGAAAGATGTGGTCTCAGAGTGTAGGCTCAAATTTGCATTTTTTCTAGGAATTTTTGTAAAAACATGGTAGTTTTTAGATTCTAGCACATGCGATTTAGACAATAGGGTCATAGTTTGGAAATCTTTCCATTCCTGTTCTTCTTCCATTGAGCATAGTACATTAGCATAGCACCACACTTTGAGCATAGCACATCAGTGTAACACATCCATGTTCATGCTACGTGGGACCCAGGACATGTGGCATCCAAACCATGTCTCTCCGCCAACCCTAGCTCTATAAATACCCTAGTAAAAGAAATTCTAAGGGTTGGCTTTTGGTAGTTAGCTTTGGTAGAATATTGGCAAACAAAAGGTGGATGAGCAGAAAATCTCAGCATTAAAGCCTTCCAAATCCTTGTTCTACTCCTACTTCTAAGAGTGACACTTGCACATGCATAGCATAGCAACTCTCCAATCATCAAGCATCAACTCCTCCATGTCTGCTAACACCACATTTATAGCCTTCCAAAGAGTGTAACCATATTGCCTTGCTACCTATCTATTTCTATCTCACACCACTACAATTGTACACATCATTCAATCAAAAGCCATGTCCCCCAATATTTGGGTGATGCATTTCTTTACTTGCACTCTCATTTCATTTGTTTTCTATAGTATTTTAAATTGTTAGCATATCTATTTCTTTCTATTGTCATATATACGCATGTTGATATTTTCTCGCTATTATGCATATTGTATTCCCACTTATTCCAACTCCTACGTGTGATGCTCTAAAATCATTATTCACACATAATCATTTTAACATCACGTAAGTCCCTTTCTGACCGACAAGATCATTTAGGGCATCCTGTATCCATTTTCTCCCTCATCGCTCTCCTGTGGACTTAAGGTTAGGCTATGCGCCTAACAACCTCTTGGTGTTTCAACCACTGATGTTTTCAGATGCTATAGTTATTGGTGCTAGAAGGAGGGCCTAAACCTCTATGTTCCTTCTATGCATCACGGGTAATCCCACGTGCATTCTATACCTCCTTGCTAACGTAAATGTAACACCCCTATGGACCTACTATGGTAGTAGCTAGATCATAGGCCAGCACAAGGGTTGTTTATGTTTTAGCTGGTATAGTCAAATCCTAGTTGACGGTTCCCTTGGAACCTTGCAAGATAAAGAGTCCAAAATGGTGTATTGTGTTAAACTTTGTGTTCCATGTAGCATAACACATATAGCGTAACATGTATAGTGTAACAAGTGTAGTGTAACAACCTTGTTAGTGTGATAGTTTGCCTAGCATAGTGAGCGTAGTAGCGTAAACCATTACTTTTTCAATGTTTCTAGATTTTGCCATTTCTAGCCTACTTTCTGTGTAGCTCACCTATTTCTTTATTTCTTACGTCTTTTTTGACAAAGTAAAGAAATGAACCTACCCAGCACCTCAGTCACTACCTTGAGCTAGCGCATAGCCCATCCCTTGTAACATGCGATGCATCCTAAGCAACCACCTAGTCTAGTGTAGATACCATGGTAGTCTTTTCGATTGCAACATCAATCGCTTGAACACATGGCTTGTGATGAAGAGTGATGTAACTTTTTATGTGCAAGGATCCAAGTGGGTCTCCCACTGGACCATCAGGAATATGAAGAAAAGCGTAACTTTGAAATTATTCACTAGAATGGAAGGGAGTTCCTTCCTACTCCTGGGGCCATTATACCACTCACTAAAATGTTTCAATGGATATTGAATCAACATATTCGACTGAGTGGGTCAAAAGAGCCAGATGTGATGTCTTACTATGAGGAAACCCTTCATGATTGGCAAGAGGAATTTGAGTCCCATTTCGAAAGTGGTGACCTACTTTACCCAACAATTTCATAGACCACTCCTATCTTATATCCACACTAGTTATAGTCCTCCACTTCTTTGGTGACAACGACAACACTTTTACAGCCCAAAACTTCCTTGGTTGTAGGTAGTCATCAAATGTTATCAACTCAATAACATGTAGGGCCTTCAGTTTCCTTTCCCTTTAGTATTTCTTTGTAGTCCATAGAGTTTTCTCAACTTGTGATGCCTACGTTACCATATGTACATACCATGTCTACGTCACAACCACAAATGGATCCTACTTCCATTATCTCCTCTATGTCGATTCCATGGCCAATAGTAGCCCCAGCCTCAATTGCATGGTGGGCATCAACATTGTTCCGTACTATCCAACTATCATAGACACCATAGTATGTGTAGCCCTAGATGTATTAAGCTTCGCACATGGCATAACCAGCCATAGGGCTATGGGCTTATTCAGCAATAGGGTAGGTGACCATTCCCATGGCACCAAAAATGGTTGTCATTCCAGAAGCACCACCCAAAGGATTGTGGGCTGCTCAAGTAGCCCCACCAGTGGGAGCTGTTCCAATAGCTCCCCCACTAGGAATCATAGTTCCATCAACGGCACCACCAATGATGATTGCTCTAGCGATGCCATCGGAAATTCAACTTATGTAATCTGCTGTAACACCCCTGGGTCTAGACCAAGCCTTCCAGCTTATTCAGATTGTCACTGATGAAGTCAAGTGGCTTAAAGCTACTAGTTCTAAAATAGTCCCAATCATGGACTTTTATCATGATGACCCAGTTAGCCCAGTTGTTCCTTCACTTACGTTGCCTCCTAGGGTACAACTTCCCCAGTTCAAAAAATAAAACAAAGAGGGCAATCCAAACATCCATCTCGTTACTTTTAGATTCGAGTCCCTATTATTACAACCATCGATACATGCAATCATTCATGTTTTTGCCATGTCATTGATTGGTAAGGCTTTGGATTGGTATCGCGTGCTTCCTTGCATGTCAAATTCAACATTAGAAGAATTGTTGAGCCAATTTGTGACTTGCTTCAAGTATAACTTGAAGCTATAAGTTACCTTAGATTAACTTATGAACGTTAAGTAAGAACCATTAGAACCCGTTCAAAAAATTATACAATGCTGGAGTGCTGCTTTGAATGAAATCCACGAACAAATCGTTGAATCACATTTACTTGTTATTTTTAAAGGTGCTATAAATGATTTCATTAAATCTAAGTTATATTACTTAACACCACATTTCCTTACCTAGGCTTTCATGCAAAAAAAAAGTATACAAGATGCAGCAAAAGTGAGTAAAGACTCAATTTATGTAACTTACAAAAATGCATATGCTAAGAAAGAGAAGGAAAAGGAAAAGGCCACTGTGGCCGCTATGGCTAATGAAACAAAGCCCAACAACAAAAAGATCACCAAAGCATCTAAAACCACAACCGGTACTACCAAAGCACCAAGCTCTAGCAACACAGGGCTTAGCCAACCTGCAACATCGACTGCCATGACACAAGCTTCACCAAGGCCAAATTTTGAGCGTAAGGATAGCTCTAAATACACCCCATTGCTGATTAAGATGACAAAGCTATTGGACCAATTATTAAATTCTAGGTGCATTCAATTTAAGCAAATGTCAAAGGAGGCCCATAAGCATCACGAGAGATATTGTGAAATCCTTTGAGACCCCTCTATAGCCATGCGTAATGAGTCTCTTATGCCTAAAAATTTTAGGCTTGAACAATTCTGTAACTACCACCAGTTGTGTGGTCATGACACTGAATATTTCCTAGCATTAAAATATGAAGTTCAACATATGATTGACCAAGGTAAGTTGGTTCTTGATGAAACTAGTCCTATTTGGCCAGAAAACTAGTCAATGAATGTCTACAAAGACCCATTGAATGCTAATAATACAAGCTACACTATTAATGTTATTAGCATTGATGATAGTATAGAATCTACACATAAGCCTTTTTGGGTCCATGCACCATCCTAAGGTACTATGGCTTCAGCGACACCTAGGCCACAGTCTCCTTTTGTCCTTAAGATACTACCGCAGGGGCCTGTCATACCTTTTGTAATTAAGGCCCCTCAACATGTTGTTGCAACAACGCATGCACCTTTTGTTATAAGGGCACCAAAGCATACAAACATACCATTTTCCTAGAGTTCGATGGTTGGAACGGCATCACAACCTCCTAGCCTAAGAAAATGTGATGAGTGCCTAGTGGATAAGATGACTAGAGAACGTACTGTGCTAGGTCCCCCTAATTGGCAATTCCCATGGCCTCACAATTTAAGGACAAAATAGAAATGCATTCAAAACAAAAAATTGCTGCTGCTCAACCAAAATCCAAGTCCTATTTTCTTCAAGGAATTCATCTCTCAGAGCACATGGAGAAAGTAAAAACTACAAAACTACAAGGTGTTAGGAAAGCATTTCTAGACACCCTTACACAAGTTAAACAAGCTTTAAAACAAAAAAAATATAACATTAAGCTCGTATGATTTAATAATGACCTATGTAGCATAGTGTGAAGCCTTGATTCACATGTTGGCATCTATACTTGTTAAGGAAGACATACCTGTAGAGGAAATAGCCATTCACGCTATTATGCTTCCATCTATGGCTAAAGAAACATGAGCAACTGATTTGAATTTTCATGATGAAGATATTAAAGTTGATTCTGAAAGGGGTTAGGTAACCACTGCCCCTATGTTCATAATGATTTGGGTAGGTTAATACAAGATTCATAGGATGCACGTTGATGATGGAGCCACAACCAATGTGATCCCATTCCCTATTGTTGACAAGCTGGGCCTATTAGACCAAATGAAGACCATGAAAAGTTATTATCTAAAGTGCTTCAATGGGACTTGCGTGGTAGTCAAGGGGACCATCACTATCAAATTTTTAGTAGGGAATCAGTTCCCCACTAGCGTAGAATTCATTGTGGTGGAAGAGATGCCTAGGTTCAATTTGATCTTGGGAAGATCTTGGTTAGCCCAGCTAAGGGCTATCTCTTCGCCAATACATCAAGAGATCCATCTACCTCATGCAAGTAGAGAAGTGGTGATCTTCAATGATGATATAGCCCACTGGGCTATAAACAACATAAACATGAAGTAGGGGTCAGAGATAGAAATCTCCAAAGGTGTGTCACCTATCCACATCCAAACCCAATGTTGCTTTACCAATAAACCCGACAAAACTGACGAGCCACAAAAATAAGCTATATGGGCAAAGTTTCCATTCTCAATAGTTGATGATGACTTAGAGGTATACCACTTTAATTCCTCCAGGCCATATGCCATGCCTAACCTACATCGAGTTAGAAAATAGTTACACGATTAGGGCATGGCCCTACTTTACTTTTCTGATTCTTTTGTTCTTAATACTATTGTTTGCATAGGTTTCAATGTTGCATTGTGTTTACCTTTTGTGTTAGTTATATTTCCATAGCCCAAAATGGCCTTAAACTAGTCATGTCTTGGAATGGCCTTAAACTAGTCATGGCTTGGAATGGCCTTAAACTATGTCATAGCCCGCTAAGGCCTAAAACTGACAAACTCCTTTGAGCTTAAACTAGTAATGGCCCAAAATGTCCTTAAACTAGAAATGGCTTGAAATGGCCTTAAACTAGCTATGGCCAGAAATGGACTTAAATTAGCAATGGCCCGAAATGGCCTTAAACTAGCTCTGGCCCAAAAGGGCTTTAAACTATCTCATGGCCTACCAAGGCCTAAAACTAGTAGCCCACTCTTCATGTTAACTACCCATGGCCCAAAATGGCCTTAAAATAGCTATGGCCTAAAATGGCCTTAAACTAGCTATGACTCGAAACAACCTTAAACTAACTACAACCTAAAATGGTCTTAAACTATAACATGGGGGCCACTAGGGGCCTAAATACATCAGCCAAAACATTAGGCAAAAGAAATGGAACAAGCACTTTACTTTTCATTAAATTGTAAATATATGGTCCAAAAATTGTGTTCACACTCTGAGTTGCAACATCACCTGATCATGGGGATTACATTTTAAAATTTTAGAACATCAATAAAGAGGCTATGGGTCTTCTCTTATGTCTTTAGCTACTTCCCTACTAGGTCCTCTGTCCTCAACTGGATCCTTCATAAATCAAGAACAAGACCAAAACAATAAGCTAATGAGTGAGCGAGAAAATGCATAAAGATACCATAAAATAAATTATGATAAAGTAAAATTAGGATAACCTAAGATGGGCTTGCATCCATGTCTGGTGGTATTTTGTCAAGACTAGATGCCAAGCATCAGAAAATTTCTTTCTTACTCAAATTGGCCCAATCTTCTTCTTCCAAATCAATGATTGCTAAAATCTTTCCTTTCTCCACAGTCATCCATGTGGATGGCCCTGGAGAAAAGGTAGCAGAGGTGGCCTTCCCAGAAGGCATGGTTATCTCCCTTAGGAGATTCACTGACCACTAGATGCTTCGTAAATTTATCATAGAGTAGCATCGATCGCATCAAGGAACAACTGATGACCATGCCATTCTACAGATGCATCCCTGTACTTTTGGTGATAAGCTGCATGTTCCATCTTATACATGTATTTGTGATTCTTCTGTGCCTACCCCCATTCATACACCTTGGCACTATAATATTTCCAATCATGATTCTTTTGTGCCAAGATATCCATCTGTAGACATTGTTCAATTACTTTGCACGTGGCCTCATTTTTGCCTCGTACAGCCAACCAATATTTGGTGTAATCAATTATGGCCATATGCCAACTACTATCATAATTCTTACAAGTCATTAGGAATTCATTCTATGACTGCAAGTCTTCTAGCTCAGCTACGTCATTCACTTTTTCCTTCTCGAGCTTCTAAACTTATTTCCAGAGATCTTCATTGACACATCTACACTCCCATAGTGATCATGCCGAGTGTAGCTCAAATCTACTTGCCTCATCATATGTGTGATGAGGCACCTATTTTAGCTTTTGGAGGAGCTCAGGCACATCTTCCACTTCAACTGCCTATTTTGGGTCCCATTTGAGCTGTGAAGTTGTTACACCAAAATAGGAAAATGTTAGTTGTGGGATAGTAGCAAAAATGGAACAACACATAAAAAGAAAATTCCATAGCCCAAGTGCACCTATCTTAGGTTCAATTTTTTTTAGGTAGTTAATCATGTCATCTACTATGCCTTCCATAAAGGCAAACTTATATGGAATTTCTGCCCATGGATCTAGATGGAAAGTAGATGAAGACTCATGGTCCTTGGCAGAACTAGTACTCATTGTGCAGTAAAGCATGTTAGCATTGTGAAGAGGAGAGGAAAAATGAGAGGATAACATAAATGAAAGTGCAAATCTCCTACCTAGCAAACCCTCAGGGATGAGAGTAGGGGGGTCACCCATTGGTACACTATCAAATAAATCAACAAACTCATATCCTCAAAATGTAGCCCCTCTTCTTCAAGCTACCTTAAGAGTGTAGTGGCTTCCTCTACTGTCATATATCCCTTAGGTTGTGGGACATTTTCTATAAAAGGATCCTCTGCAATAGGGGCCTCCTCCTCTGTAGTAGGAGTTTCCTCTTTAGTAACAAGAGCCTCCTCCTTAGTAGCAAGGGCCTTCTCTTCTGTAGCAGGGGCCTCCTCTTCAAGAGCTGAAGCCTTTTCCTCATCTACCAAGCACAAGCCAAGATTAGGATACTAGTCCAATAAAGATATGCAACCATAAAGGGAAAAATAAGGTAGCAAATAAGTTACCTAAGGAATACTTACCAACAAGCTCAGACTGCACATTGCGAACTCTAATCCATATCCTTTTTCCCCTCCCTTCGCTCACATGTGAAGGCTCTTTTGTAGGACGAGGCAATCTACAACTTTGATTTTATTGTTTCTACAATGAGGCATGCTCCCCTCATTTTGTTGCTTGTGTAGGTAGGGGGAGCCTCTCCAAATCTATCATGTGCATGAAAGGACGATCTCACCTGATCCTTAGTTGTTATTGAAAAGATTGCTCAATAGCTTCTGGAGATTCTTCAGATTAGGTGATGTGAAATACATGACAGATCCATGGTTTGGATATCTAGTTACAATCTTGTATCACCCAGATCCCATTCTCTTGGACCACCAAAAATTCAGCAAACGATCACAAACAAGTGATGAAAAAGGAAACATGCACATGGAAACTGTTGGCAGATTTTCAGCCACTACATGGAGCAGGAGTTTTAGTTTACTTAAGAAGAATAAAAATAAAATAGGTGTTAAAATTTGGATGAGTTTTATGGTGATAAAAAACATATTTAATTTAACCTTACATTGGGAAAAGAATGTAATATCTCAGCATATTACATTCGACCAAACTTAGACTGGTTCAGTAACGGTGGCAGACATGGAATATACAGGGCCTGGCCACACAAATATATCAAGGATGAATATTATTCAAGAATGATGTTGGTCCTGCTTTCACAGAAGCCAAAGAATAGAGAAAATAGGTTCTGTGTTAAGAAGAAACAGTTACTGAATACTTTCAGAGACAGGGTTAAGAACAAATTTTAAAAAAAAATGCAATATCAATATGGCAACAAAAACGCAGTGCTGCTTGCCGCTAAAATTTTGCCAAGAAAACGCCAGAAATCACTTCATATTCCTTTTGGAATTTTGTCAAACACTTGCCGCGAAGGGTTTCTTTGTTTTGTTTCCACAGTGAGCCTAATTTCTTGGCCAGAGACTACTGAAGACGAATGAAGCAGGGTTAGAACGCAGCCAGTTTTCATGCCTACGCCTATACCTACGATTCTGGACGGTTACCAGCAAAAACTACAAAACAAAAATACAAATGCCCCGGACTTGGACGCTGTCCACAAATAGGGGCAAGACACCATTGCCGAGGGTTTTCACAGATTCAAGTCATTTCACCATTAATATGAGTAAATTAGTAACAAATGCTGAGCTGTGCGTAGAAGCTGTTTCAACTACAATCGTGTTTGTCGGGGTTCAATAGATGACACCCAGCCATGGTGGATGTAGAAGACGTGGAGATGGTGGCAGTAGAGCAGCGGCAGGGTTCCAGCGACGTCAGCAACAAACCAATGGCGGTGGCAATCGCGACCTCAGGCCAATCCAAGGCAGAGTGGTGGCAGCAAAATAACAAACGGAGCAGTTTGGTGGAGAGAAATAGCACAAATCGCGGGAGAAAGCTGCGCACAGAAGAAGCCATCAAAGCAACGCGATTAACCGTGTTAGAAAACCATTTACATTTGAAACGTATTTGCCATCCCATAAAGTTAATGTATTTTCCATTCCATAAAGTTAATTTTATAACTCATATATGATGTAAACACTTGTGAAACATAAGCTTCAAAGATAATTATTGAATATAAATGCTGGATACTTACCTATATATCAAAATTATATTCAAAGACCAAATTCTTGAGGATATTTACCCAATATCATATATGATGTAAACACTTGTCAGTTGCAGATTTTCTTTTCATAACTATCTAAAATTGTTGTAACTTTCTCCTAGCTTGTTGGGAAAGTAATCATCTAATTGGTTAGTTAGGTTACTTGAGAGAAAAGTTAGGAGAGATATTTTTGAGATATTTTTGGGATATTTGGAAATTGCAACTTACCTATACATCACTTAGAAGACTTGACATCTCATTTTGAAGAAGCAAAATCAAAGGGATATATATGGATTATTATAGCTAGTATCCCTATGTATCTTTAAGATTGTATTTTAACTACCAAGGCCACTTGTCAACTTCCTTATCTCTTTTGTGGTTGAAACCACCCAATATTGTTGTAACTTACCTAACTTGTTGGGCAAGTAACCTCCTAACTTGTTGGGCAAGTAATTTCCTAATTGGTTGGCCAAGTTACTTGGAAGAGAAGTTAGGTGAGATATTTTTAAATATGTAACTTCCCTACCTACCTTGGAACCCTATAAAAAGGCTTCAGGGGTCAGGAAGGAAAAAGGGGAGGGGGGAAAGGAAGAACAAGGGGTCTCACACATCACACTTGGAAGATTTGTAAAGAAGATTTCTTGCAAAATGGCTTGCTAGAATAAAGATTTCAGCCTCTTTGTCATGGTCCTCTGAGTTATGCATTTCCTTTTTTGTTTTGTTTAAATTGTTTAGCTAGTGGTTTAGATAGTATCATCCCTGGCAAGTAATTTTGAGATTTTTAGATTGCTCCTATTGTTCTTGTTGCCCGATAGAAATTTCTATTAAAATTTTTCCATAGAAGCACTTGTGTTTAAAAGCCTTGAGAGCATTTTAGTAGTAAATTTTGTTATTGTGCAACGTGTGGGAACTGCTATTGGGATTGTTGTAAGAGAGCCTCTGTTTGTAGTCATACCGTTGAACAATTCAGTAGTCGAGAGGGTTCAGAAAATCTTTGGTATTTTGATGGGACCAGAATAGCTTCTTTTTATCTTTAAAGTGAATTCTCGTGGTATTTCAATCAGATATTGTCAAGTATTTTAAAGGTTCTATTTGAATGCAATTGTTGACATCTATTATCTAGTCAAAATGGAGTCTCGTACGTGGTATTTTATGCAGCAATTTTTGGTAGCATAATAGGATTGTCTTGAAGATATTGCTTGTTTGAGCCTTGAAAGTTTGAAAAATTCGTAGATATTGAATTTGGGATAGCTTTATTGTGAACCTTGTTGAAATATTTGAGGTCTACACAAATCTACTTTCTTTTCTTTTCTGCTTATTTCCATTGAATCTTGCTCTATTTCTAGTTTTCTTGTGGAACTATCTCTTTCTCT
>MNCI01013980.1:323450-391608 GCA_015680685.1 Gnetum montanum
AAATTGCCTCTGAACCTCGTATCAGAAGTAGAGTAACTATTCAAGTGGCAGATATACCAGATTCACATAGTCTCTTATTAAGTAGAAGTTGGAGCAAGAATTTCTCAGGTTACATATCAACAGATTGTTCTCACATGTGGTTAGCTTGGAAAGGAAAACCAAATCAGATATACATCTACAGTGAACCTATGATGATTGATAACATTACTTCAAATGGAATAAGTAAGATGGATGAAAAAGGAGATGTTGAAAACAAAATTTGTACACTCCAAGAAAATTATAGTCTTGAAAAGAACAATCAAAGCAAGAAGATAAATGAGAGTTATACTTTTATGGTTCATGTAATTCAAAAGGTGCAGGAGTCGGAATAGTTATATTCAAGAATGATTCACCTGAAATACTTAAAGCAATTCACTTATCTTTCCCTTGTACTAACAACAAGGCTGAGTATGAAGCTTTATGCATTGGTATGAGAATAGCTCTAGACAAAAAGATCAAAGAAATCACTATTAAAGGAGACTCAAGATTAGTCTGTGAACAAGTAAAAGGTAACTGTGTTGTAAAGAGCTCATTCTTAAGACCTTATAAGCAACTTGCTTGTAAGATGTTAGACCAGTTTCAATATTGCCAAATAGAGCATGTAAATAGAGCAGAGAATCTTATGGCAGACTATTTGGCAAAAGCAGCTTCAACATTGGATATGCAAATATTAGAAGGTTACAAAGATGTCATGATTGAAGAAGAACATCAGCCATCCGTACCAGATAATATAAGGCATTTACAAGTATTTGAAGATGATGATCAAGTACTAAGATTTATGAAAAATAAACAAGAATTTGAGGGTCAAGTAATACCCGAAACGTCTTCAAATTCAAAAGCTAATTTCATTCCAAAGAGGATGATTGATTTAGAACATGAGTTCAAGAAAAATTTACTTACTGGAAAGGACATACAAAACCCAAGTAGTCAAGCTTTTGTGGCAGTGAATTTTGGATTAAACAATGCACCGAAGATGTTAAATGTTACAAAGGAAAGAGATTCAAATTTCAAGCAAGAGTTGTTAACATGTCTAAGAAATAATTTGGACAATTTTGCTTGGTCTTATGATGATCTTAAAGCTTTTCGGCAAGATGTGATGACACATAAGATTCCTTTAATGGAAGGTTGCAAAACAGTCAAGCAAAAACAAAGGAAATTTAATCCATCATTTGAACCAGCTATGGAAGCCGAAATCAAAAAGTTGTTGCAAGCACAAATCATATATCCAGTACGATATTCAACATGGCTTGCTAACCTTGTCCCAGTAAGAAAGAAAAACGGTGATATACGACTTTGTGTAGACTTTAGAAATTTAAATGATGCTTCAAAGAAAGATAAGTATCCACTTCCAAGAATTGATGAGATGCTTATTAAAGTCTCAGGTTGTCAAGTATATTCCTTCCTAGACGGTTTCTCAGGTTATAATCAAATCGTGGTAGATAAGAATGATAGATTCAAAATAGCATTTATCACCAAGTGGGGAACTTTCGCTTACCAAAGAATGCCATTCGGATTGTCGAATGCTGGAGCTACTTTTCAAAGAGCAATGGATTTAGCATTTAAGGATTTATTAGGCAAATTTGTGGTGGTTTATTTGGATGATATTACAGTATTTTCAAAGAAAAAAGAAGATCATATTGATCATCTTCAACAAGTATTCGAAAAATGTTGTGAGTTTGGTATTTCATTGAATCCTAAGAAGTGTATCTTCGGGGTTAACTCTGGAAGTCTATTAGGCCATGTGATATGTCAAGAACGGATTGCCATAGACAATTCCCGAATTCAAGCAGTACAGAATATTGAACACCCTTCCAGTAAGAAATCTCTTAGATCATTCTTTGGAAAGATCAACTTTGTGAAAAAGTTCATCCCCAGATTCACTGAAATTACCAAACCTTTGATGCATATGCTTAAAAAGGATGTCCAAGTAGAGAAAACATAAGAATCAAAGAAATCTTTATCAGAAATCAAAAAGGCTATACAAGAGGCTCCATATTTGGTAAAGCCTAGACTTAAAGAAGATTTTTTGTTATACTCTTTTGCTTCAAATGATTCTATCGCTGCCGTTTTGACACAAAAGGATAGCGAAGGTCAAGATGAACCAATTGGATTTTTTGGGTATCAGTTGAAAGGTTCAGAGTTAAATTACTCAGACTTAGAGAAACAAGCTTTCGCAGTCATCAAGGCACTTCAGCATTTTAAATATTATTTGGAGAGTTCATTAGTTCACATTATGCTAATTGAACCTGCAGTCAAGCGATTCCTATCCCAAAATGAGATTGGATTGAAAAGAGGAAAATGACTTATTAAGTAGCAAAGTTTCAGATTTTCATTGGAAATATGCAAGACAATTAAGGGAATGGGACTAGCCAAGTTAATAACTAGAGAGAGTGAAGTTTATACATTCGACACACATGAAGAGAATTGGTACGATGATATTCTCAAATTTCTTACTATCAGGAAAATCCCAAATAATTTAACTGCAAGTCAAAAGAGAGCTTTCTTCAAAAGAGCACGAAGATTTGTTGTTAAATATGGTATATTATATTGAAAGGATTTTTGGGGATTTTTATTGGAATGTGTCCATAATGATCAAATTAGTTTCATTTTGGAACAATTCCATGATCATTTGAATTTATTTTATGAATCCCCTAAGTCAACTATGCAACATATACTTCGATATGGATATTACTGCCATTACATGTATCAAGACATTAGTTCAAAGATTCAAAAATGCTATAAATATCAAGTTCATGGGCCTAAGATTAAAAGGGCTAGAGCCCCTTTAAAACCAGTAGTTGAACAAAATATAAAATTTTCAAGAACTCACAATACTTGGCAAAGTTGGCTGAATCTCTTTAAAGTAAGTCATTTGTAGTTTACACACAACGCAATCGTTACATTTCTCACAACCGCACGCCGCAACAGCACACACACATACTCACATTAACTACTAAGTTTATTTGGAGGTATCTGGGCCTTGGTGTAGCCAGAGAATAGCAGGTACCTAAATCTTGTTCGAGGACACTCGTTGGTGGTCGCGTNTAGGTACCTAAATCTTGTTCGAGGACACTCGTTGGCGGTCGCGTCCCAAACAGTCGCCAACAGAAACATGTCTCAAGTTTGCCCCATAGCTTAGTCATTTTTTCCCATAGGCCTTCTAAAATATACTTACCCCAATTATATCATGTCCCCTCTTCCATTATGTCTCTCATAATCCAGGCCTACTCTACCCCAAAAATTTTTCCTTGGAAGAGCAACTTGGGAAAGGCATGAGCCTGAAAGATGGGGTAAATATTTTTGGCTACCTCCAATTTAACCTTTTCCATATAAATACCTTTGCGATCCTTTCCAATCCCCAACCATTCTTCTATGCCTCCTCGATGGTCTACATCTTTACTAGTCCTTTCCCCCATGGGCAAACCATCAGAAGGAACACCGAAAAGGTCTAAGAAAAGATTGTTGGTAATATCAAACACCACTCACATGCCATAAACTCATGTGCGAAAGTGGTCTGCATTTTCTGTGAAAGAATCAAAAAGAGCAATCATTTCCACAGTTAGGATCCCTAGGTTTACAACCAAAAAGAGGTCCATGAGCCTAGCCTCTTAAACCCTCTCAAAAATCATTACTAGAGTCCCACTACATAGCCAACACTATGATTCATCAACCTCACCATACTTAGAGAAGAGGTTAACTTCCTTAGATTTGGTTGCCACTGTGGAAACCAAGGCTAAAATCAACAAAAATGGGGGGGAGGGGTGGTAATTAATTAAACTGATTTAGATTACATGAAAAGGGACCCATGATCTAGCTCATCCAGTGTGAATGGTGTGGGGAATGGTGGTATTTCCACTAGCACTTCTTCTATAGTGGGTACTCAATGGGATGCCCATTCATCATCTAACCACCCAAACTCCTCACATTTCATGTAGAACTTTGAGTACTTGGTTGGATAAGTTCTAAAATCAGTCCCAAATTGCTTTATAACACTAGAACTTATGTTCTTAGTGGAGGAGAACTCTTTAAGAGCCGTTTGATCCAGGGCTAATGCCCCCTTCCAATCATGAAGACCATACTTGTCGATCACAAATCTGTCAATAGATAAAACATGATAAGAATTTCAAACCATACATGACAAAAAAAATAAAATCCTTAATCATGTTAATAGGACTCACCCACTGGCATAGTAGATGGCTCCAGGTGGGTTCTAAGAAAATGTGCCCATATGATGAGCAATGAACAAAGTGTTATATTTATGATAACACTTGAAACTCTGGCATCATCCAAATCCAAGACAAAATTCTTAAGCCTTTTGTGCATTGACTCAAGCCCCCTGGCTCTTCCCCTTTAGTGGACACATCTATCATGAATTTTAGAATGCCTCGATTTGCTCTAGGTAACAATGTCTCACTTAGGATGCTTGCTGCTTCACCATCCAAGTGCGACCATACCATTACACTAAAGTGACATAATAGGAATTCTAAGAATTCTTGTGCACCCTCTCAAAACCAAACTACTTGGTTCCCAGCTCGCACATGTGGTGGGGGAACATCAGGCATAGGGGCACTTATACAACATAGAACTCCTACTAATTCAACCGCGACTAGGATTGACTTCAACATAACCCTACATTTCACAATGAAAACATTAGTTTACAATAATGGTAATTCTTGAAAGAAAAAATTTTGAAAAATTTCTCTAAGTGACGGCTACACTTCCATGTAGCGTAGCAATCTTCTAAAATGTGTAGCAATCTTGTATGAAAGATGGCAACCATAGGACCATTAATCCAAACACATTTTTTCTATGTATTCATCTCATCCCTATGAATTTGTATGCAATGTAGCAATTATAGCATCCCACATAGCATAGCAATTGAACCCTACGGGCAGCGTAGCGGCTATGTCTCGAGCAACATAGCACGTATGTCCCGGGTAGTGTAGCAAATACGTTTTGGGTAGCGTAGCATGTACATCTTGTGCAGTGTAACGGGTACATCTTAGGCAATTTAGATCTCATGCAATGTAGTAGGTACATCTTGGGCAATGTAGATCCTATGCAGCATAGCGAATACGCCCCATGTAGCGTAGAAAGCGTCATGCTCACAGAAAGCGTAATGATGCAAATAGGCAAACATTGGATGCTATTAGTTACACTGTTAGGGGAAACATAGATAGAAGGAAAATATAGAATACTTGAAAATTTTTTGCCCTATTTCACCATGTGGAATTTAAAAGACAATACAAAAAAAACCTCCTCATGACCACAGCTGCAATGGCAGTGTAACAGCTACAGCATAGTGGCTATGGCTGTAGCCACGACGTAGTAGCCATAGCAACCATGGAAACCAGGGCATGGTGACCATGGTAAATATAGTGGCAACATAAGAAAAAAATGCACAATATAAATAAAGGTAGCATAGCAACTTACCAAGCAGACAGTGCCTCTTTCCATTCTTCAATGCATGCTATAGGGAGACGTCATAAGGTGCACTCCCCTTCATCCACATTTGTGAGACCCTGATGTCTACACTCACTCCTACATGCCATTGTCTTGATGTCAAAATTTGGCCTATCAATGGTTACACTGCAACTACTACGCTCACTTCTCTAAACCATGCTATGGTCTAGGCTATTAGCTCTAACAATGAAAATGACAGGTTTACCATGGGTAAACTCCTATTTATACCCTTCAGGGTTACATGACACGTTACTTTTTTGGGAAATCCCATGTCCCGCGCATAACATAGGATGCCCCATGTCTCATGCATAACATAGAACATCATGTGTCCTACGTGTAACGTGCAATGCCCCATGACCCGTAAAGAACGTGAAACATCCCGTGTCCTGCATGTAACACCAGACACCTCATGTTCCTTGCGACATAGCACATAGATGTCCTAAAAGAAACAAAAAGTTTTGTAAACATTTGATTCAACCCTTCATTTTGTAGCACATAGATGTCCTTCAACGCCGCCATAGGCATGACCTTCGTCTCAATCCCAAAAAATGTGTCTTCGGTGTCAAAACTAGACACATGTTAGGCTTCATAGTGTCAGAAATAGGAATACGTGTAGACCCCAACAAAGTCAAAGCCATTTTCAACTTAGCACCATCTACAAACCTTAAAGAGTTGTGTGGGTTGCAAGGTAGGATACAATTCATATGGAGATTTATTGCGAGGTTGACAGATAAATTGCATCCGATGCAACACTTACTTAAGAAAGGAGCTCACTTTGAATGGAAAAACCAATGCCAAGAAGCATTTGATAACTTTTAAAAGGAGCTTGTTCATCTTCCTACTATTTATCCCCCACAAAGAGATAAGCCCTTCTATATTTACCTTGCTATTTCAGATGCATCCATTGCTACTTTTCTCTGTTAAAAGAGGGATGGCTTTGAGATTCCTATTTACTACCTGAGCCATACACTGATAGCTTATGAAGCTAGATACAATGACATGGAAAGAAATTGCCTTACCTTAGTATGTGCACTTAAGAAATGGAGACACTATTTGTTTTGTAGCTAGGTCAATATCATTTGCAAAAATAACATACTGAGGGCCATTACAACCAATATATATGAAAGTAGTAGGATCGCTAGATGGAAAGTAATAATCGCAGAATTTGACCTATGCTACATAGCGCAATCATCTACAAAAGGTCAAGTAATAGCCACATAACTTATAGCCTCACCCATAGATGGCCAAGCAACTATAGAACCCGAATTTCCAGATGAGCATGTTAACAATATAAGCACAGTACCTACAAACTTTGAAGCTATCTTACACTTTGATGGTGCCTCAACCACACAAGATGGTAGTGCTGCTACTATTCTCACATCCCTTTGGGGAGATCTGACCTTTCATGTACCACTTCACGTTTCTTTACAAAAATAATGTAGCAGAATACGAGGGTCTCCTTAGGGGCATTTTAGTAGCTTAAGAGTTAGGGATCTAGAATTTAGCAATTCGAGGTGATTCACAACTAGTCATTAACCAAGTCACAAAGGTCTATGCCTATAAAGCATAGTACTTACGACCTTACTGTGATCTAGCGAAATACTTACTAAAACAATTTTCAATCTTAGATGTTCAATACATCCCCCAAAATGAAAACACTATAGCCAATGCATTAGCTATGTTAGCTTTAAGTGTGCCACCACACATGTTTGCTACCTTACCCACTTCAATAGTGGAATGCACTAACCCTATTATTCACACACCCAATATCACATCTATAAGTGTTGCCCACACTCAAGAATGGTATGACAACATCAAAACATACCTCCAACATGATGAGCATTCACAAGGCTTAACATCCACCTAAAAAGACATAATATGAAAATGAGCATGGTAGTATGTCCTTGTAGGTGATGGTGCTTTATGCCATAGATCTTATGATGGGATATTACTAACTTGTGTAAGTGATGAAGAAGCCCAAAGAATCGTTGATCAAGTCCATGAGGGATTGTGTGGATGCCACATAGCTCCCAGAGCTATGGAAGTAAAAATTAGGTAGTTAGGCTACTAATAGCCCTATATAGAGTGTGATTTCCTCTCTACAGTTAGGACATGTGATCTATGTTAATGTCATGAAAACCTAATACATGTATCACCTACTGAGTTACATACCATGCAAATCACATGGCCTTTTCAATGTTGGGGACTAGACATCATAGGGCCCATAACCCCCAAGTCTTCTGTAGGGCATAGTTTCATTATTACTACAACTGAATATTTTACCAAGTGGGTAGAAACTATTCCCCTTAGGAGAATCATGTCTCAATAGGTTTGTAGATTCATCTTGGATAATAGAGTGACTTGATTCAGCCTTCCTTTGACTATCATTATAGACAATGGGCCCCAATTTAGTAGCGTGAAAACTAAAGCATGTTGTAGAAACCTTGACATTAAACATTATTTCTCGTCACCATATTATCCCCAAGCAAATAGCCAAGTAGAAGCCACCAATAAAGCCATTGTCAACCTTTTGAAAAATATGCTCAGCAGTAGTAAGCGATGATGGCATGAGCAACTCATCTATGTGCTTTGGGCTTATCACACAATGTGCAAGACAACCACAGGTAAGATCCCATATAGTCTTGTATACAAATCTAAAGCGGTGTTACCTCTTGAACTATAGGTCCCGTCACTCCAAATGATCCTCTCAAACAATATGGATGAGGCCCAAAACAACAAGTCAAGAATCGTTGATCTTGACTCTACAAAGAAAGATTGCATCCAAATGCTTAATCATATCGAGTGATATCAAGACAAGAAACGACAAACAAATCATTGAAATTTACACCAACACAATCAAAAAAGTGGATCTAGTCCTCAAGGTTGTTCGCGAGCCCATGAAAAAATTCTTAGCTAACTAGGAAGGGCCTTTTTTATTCAAGAAAGGATATGAAAATGGGGCATTCAAGTTGGCTAACTTAGACGACAATGAGTTTTCTAATTCTGTCAACCACCTATACCTGAAACCATACTACACCTAACATGCAATGTCATACCAAATATAAAGCAAGGTAAGTAGATCATTTGCTATGACATAAAACTAGCATAGATTGTCTGCTATGATGTAAAATTGGCACAAAGAATCCACCATGACTGGAACAACATGTCTTTGGGCCATGACATGAAACTAGCACCCACAACATATCCTTGGGCCATGACATGAAACTAGCACCCATAACATGGTCTGCTATGACCTTAAATTGGTCATCCCTCATCCGTTATGATGTTAAACTAGGACAAAGGTCTGCTAGGATCTTAAACTAGCACATCATGGTCTACTGGGACCTTAAACTAGCACAATATGATCTACTGGACCTTAAACTAGGAGCATGGTCTACTAAGACCTTAAACTAGCACATCTAATGGTCTACCAAGATCTAAAACTAGGTTTTCAAGGCAACCTCTCTAGTTCAACACACGTGACCTTGTGAATAAGTGAGTGAGAATGCTTCCCACATTCCATTGCCTAGCCATGCTTCTCAGGTAGGGTAGGATGGGGCATTGCAGTTCTAGAATGAAATTCATGATGTCAAGGAAACACCCTCTAGGACATTTGCAATGTTAGCATCCTTGGGATCTTGTTGATCTTCCAGAGATGTCATTTGACATCTTGCTAACCTTCCAGAGCTACTGTAGGCATCGCCAATCATCTTGGTCATAGCTCTCTTTGTCAGCACCTCCTATTGGAGTCCCAGCACTATTGTGGCCTAACCACAATGTCACTACCCTCTAGCCCTCACCACCATCTAAGTCTGGAAGAACATTTAGCAACTAGGCTTTCCATCCTATAGCTAAATTTCCTAGCTCGTACCTATGGTGAGGATTCTAAAGAACTTGCATCACCATTGCTCCTAGCCTCTTGAGTGATCACTTTTGGTGTGGTTGCTGGAGTTTTTTTAGCTTGGCACCACAAACACCTACATTGGCCTTCTTCCTTTGGACATTACACATGCCAGACAAAACATTTGTAGCCATTCCAATGTCTCAAATAGGCCAGACTTTGCCCTCACCTCACATGATGGTTATTTTTTTTGGTTTCCTCTCTATTGCTTTTGTAGGGTAAAATCTTGGATGGCGTCATCCAAGAGTGCGTCTCACCACAAGAGCAAGACACTACATTGTTCCAAAGTAGCTGCTTTGACTAGCTTAGCTACTTGAGAGTGCATACCCTCATATCCTTTCAACTAACCTAACCTCTATTTCCTCCCTTTGCAATTTTTGGCATCCCCTCTCAAGCCTCTCCTATGCATATGAAACCCTTTTCCTCACTTAACTGCTAAGCCCATGATGGATGTAACACAACTTGTCCCATGAAAAGCCTCTGTAGGCTAGTCAAAGCCCCACACAGATGTAACACAACTCATCCAGAGGAGGAAACACCTATCCTACAGCGACAATGTAGTTTCCTTCAAATGGATATGGGTGTGCAACTTCCTCAACAAAAAAAAAGAAAAAAAAAAGAAAAAGAAAAAAGAAATGAGATATGAGAGGTGCCCAAGTCAAATGGCACAATTGTCACTTTGCAACCATCTCAGCCTTGGATTGACCATCTCTAAGTACTTCGATGAGAGGTCAAAATCCAATAGAGGAAAGATGCCTATGCATGCTGACTCCTTCACAAGCACTCCGATGAGGGATCACACCATGGAAATGGTTCTCATGGTGTCGCATCCTACATTTTTCCTTTTCCATCCATTTTCCCCTAACCCCATCTCCTCAAACCCATTCCTTGTTCTCTACCATACTTCACTTTCCTAGCACTCTCAGGCATAACAAAGCATCATATGAGTAGCAACTAATGAATGGTGTTGGTGTCATGTTCATCATGGTGTTTCGTATTCTTTATTGATGTCTCTCAGGTAAATCCTCCATATGTCGACAAAGAGGGGCCAGTGAAACACCATCAATTTTGGGCTCTTGTGACTCAGTACCAGATCTGTCTAAGCATTGAGACCTAGGCAAAATTTCTCCAAGTGTGGTATCATGTTGGGTCACACAGATCGCATGGCACCCTAGAAGTCCTAATGCCTACAAAATGTTTTCTGAGTCTATTTGCTATGCCCCTTAGCATAGTCAGCGTAGCATCCATGTCCATGGCTAGTTTTCACCAAAAGAACACCAAGGGTGGGCTAAACAATTCAGTAAATTTTCTATCTTTTGGGCCAACCTGGTTGCCAGTCCACCTAAGTGCCAAGCTAGGAGTGGTCAAACGTGTTCAGGATGCACAAAATCATTTGGAAAATTTTCTATTTTTAACCTGCTACACTTTGCTACGTAGCATAGCATAGACAACATAGCAGGCCATGCGGGACTGAAATATTTCTAAGTGTTGAACCAGACATAGAAGGTGCATTTGGGTAATTCATTGACTTCCAAGGATGCCTATCCTACTACATCCATAGAGTGTGATCAGCATGTCATGAAAAAGCATGGCAAGTTTGACAAAATTCATGCAAATTTGGATGCTACACTGCAGATCGTAGCATAGTGTAGCAAGGATGATAGCTCCAAAAGGTGGTCCAAGAATGGAACAAGAAGGCATTAAGCTATGCTAACATAAAAGATGCATTTTGATGAATGCTAAAATTACTTGTCTCATGAGATCTTAGAGCAGCATCTTCAATTTTGGCAAAACTCCATGAGAAATGGGTGCTACGTTGGGCTATGCTGTGCTATGCTGCATAGCATAGCATAGTGTAGCATGCCAAAAGTGCAAGTTTTTAAGCATCTATGCTATGCTTTGCCATGCCAGGTAGCATAGGCAGTGTGACACTTGGAAATGTATCTTCCAATCCCTTCAAAAGCTTCTAGAATTTGGCAGTGTAGGAATTTGCCAAATTCTAGAAGCTTTGGCCATTGATGCTCAAGTGAGTAGTTTTTTTTTTGTTTTTTGCACCCCCTGTTGGTCCATGAAGTTGTCCCTATGCTTGACCCTACTCAAAAGAGAAGGGAATACATAGTCCCAGAGCATAGGCTCCAATTTGCATTTTTTCTAGGCATTTTGTAAAAACATGGTACTTTTCAAATTCTAGCACATGTGGATTAGACAATATGGTCATAGTTTGGCAATTTTTCCATTCCTATTCTTGTTTCATTTAGTGTAGCACATCAGCATAGAACCACACTTTGAGCATAGCACATCAATGTAACACATCCATGTTCATGCTACATGGGACCTAGGACATGTGGCATCCAAACCACATCTCTCCCCTTACCCTGGATCTATAAATACCCCAATAATCGACATTCTAAGGGTTGGCTTTTGGTAGTTAGCTTTGGCAGAAGATTGATGAACAAAAGGTGGATGAATGGCAAATCTCAGCATTAAATCCTTCCAAATCCTTATTTTTCTTAGGCATCTAAGCATGAAAATTGCACATAGACAATGTAGTAACTCTCAAACCAGCAAGCATCAACTCCTTTATGTCTACCAACACCATGTCTATAGCCTTCCAGAGAGTGTGACCATATTGTCTTGCTACCCAACTATTTCTATCTATGTTGCATGCTAATTGTACACATCATTCAATCAAAAGTCACATCCCCCAAATCTTGGGGTGGTGCATTTCTTTACTTGCACTCTTATTTCATTTATTTTCTACAATATTTCAAACTATTAGCATATCTATTTCTTTCTATTGTCATATATACACATGTTGATATTCTCTTGCTGTTATGCATATTGTATTTCCACTTATTCTAACTCTTACGTGTGATGCTCTAAAATCATTATTTGCACATGGTCATTTTAACACCACATAAGTCCCTGTCTGATCAACAATACTATTCAAGGTACCTCATTTCCATTTTCTCCTACATTGCCCTCCCGTGGACTCAGGGTTAGGCTGTGCGCTTGACAACCTCTCGATATTCCAGCCACCAACGTTTTCAAATGCTACACACTACATTTATGGCACCATTGAGTGAATAGAGTAGCTAAGTTATATTTTTTTTCTGTGAAATTTAGAATATTTTCAAAGTATCCATAGTAGGACTTCAAGGATTGTACAAATCCTTATTTGAGCATCAATGTACCTAAACACTTTGGTGTGCCAGCAATAAAGATAAGATTGTTGGAACTTCTTATAACACTTAATAATGTATTAATGTTTACTTTCATGCACTTTATTATTCATGCATTTTACATTAATGTCTTTTGTTAATTAATGCACATAAGTATGATCACCTCAAACATACCATTAATGCTTGGTAATCCTAGTAGTATTATTTCTTGGTTTTCCCACTAGCCTAACATTTGGTAACCCAGTAGTGTTCTTAATGAGTTCAAGATGTGCATAGAATGTGGGCCTAGATACTTATGTCAGGAAGCAGATTAAGTAATTATATAGTTAGATTAATTCATAATTAATTACTTCATTTCACACTTAGATTAAATCAGATGAAATATAAAAATGATAGAAATCATGTGCCTTGGCTTACACTTAACCATACACTTGCAATTACACAAATGAAGCCAAGAAGAAAATGATCATATTTTTAAGATACTACCTTGGTTACTGTGCATTTAGAAATCTAAATTCCAAGGAATTCAATCGAATTTCTAGTGCAATGCTTGTTATTCATATGGTTGGGTGCAAGGACTACTCACTACTCATCATTAGCATCATTGCTAGGGATTTTAGTTAGCTAAGTGCACTGTAACGACGGAAAAAGTTGGCAGTTGGAAAATACCAAGCAAACTCCATGTACACAGTTTTAACCATGGATCCGTGTGAGGGCTATGCTGGAAAAATGAATCCGTGGCACCCTGAACGGTCTTGTCGATTAGATAGGGACTTCCTAGTCAGTAAACCGATGGAGATAGTGAATATCTCGTGGAACGATCTGATTCGAGGAATCACAAAATGAGGGAAAAGCAATGTAGATGAATTGTAATGATGATAACGCTAAATACGATAAGAGGAGGCTAACACAAGAGAAACACGTAGTTTCAAGATCTGTGCTTTGACTTAAAAGATGTGTATTTTGTATATCACGTTACAATGGGGGAGACCCCGATTACTTGACGTAAAACAGGCACAAAACAACAAGAAAACTATCCAAACAGAAGTCCGATCTACCTCGTGGGCGAAAGTTGGGATGCAAAGAAGGTCAAGCTCTGACATCTACCTATCAACTGTTTCTGACCAATAGAGTCCTCCCTAGCAGAACGATTACTCCTGTCACCGGTGCTCAAAGCGAACTGTGCTCTGTTTCTGCCGGAAGGTGATGCTATCAACAATTGCCAAAGCGTTGCTCTTTGTATCTTTGCTCAAAAGTGATAAGTGCTCCAGTGCTCAGAAAAATGTCTTTGCTTCTTTGATTTGCCAACCCCTGTATCCTTGTCAACTGCGGTATTTATAAGCTGCGACATCCTGTAGAAAAGGCGCAACCCTGATGAAGTATGTCCCGAATGTTTCAGGTACTGTTGGCTTGACCATTTTTGTGTCAGACTTCATGACTACGCACAATACGCTTATTTGCGTATTGTGCGTGTAAAGAATAGATGCTCGTCGGGTATGTCTCAACTGTCTTCGGGTCATATTACATTCATTCACGCTGTGTTGCATGTATGAGTGTAATGTAACATGGAAACAATGGAGTCAAGCTATTTTACGCTTGCTTACGTAGCCACGCGTAATGAAGCATAAAACAATGTTTAGCTTGGCGGTGCAATACGCTATGATACACTACGTTGTGTAATGAGCGTATGATGAGCAATCGCGCTTTCTTAGACTTTGCTTTTAACTGTTTTGGAGCTCACTACGCTGTCGTGCGTAACAGAGCGTAAACCTGGCCTTGAACAAAAGACTTAGCAAAATATACAAGAAGTCACATATTACGCTGCTCAAGCCTTTCCCCATGCCAAAGTAACTAGCCTTCTGATGCCAGACTATGTTTAGATAGAATCACGCTAAGCGCCATTACGCTACGTCGCGTGGTATAGCGTAAACAGAGAAAAACATAGTAAGATTAGGAATTTGCACAGGAGCTTGAGGACTTGATGCTACGTGCCTCTTGGTGTTGCTCTGTCTTATTCTCCCTTCCAGAATTCTGACATGTGCCCTTGCCTGAATTGCGAATCTTTGCCTGAGGCTGACTCGCAGTTTTTGCGGTGTTTCAATGGCCCCTCTTTGTTGACGGTTGGAGGGCTTGCCCGAAAGACGTTGACAAAGAATGCGAAACACCGGATTGGTAGAAGCAAGAACAGCATCCATCCATGGCTACTCAAGCATTGCCCTGTCAACATGGAAGAGCAAAGATGGACGGAATGGGAGATAGAATGACATAGTAGGAAACAAGTTCAGGGAAGATGTAAAATAAGTCAGGATGGTAGGAGTATGGAATACGCTTATTGAAAGCACAGAAACGTATGCACACTTATGCCAACAGGAATGCTTTTAGATGAGTGTAGCACATTAGCCTGAGATCTCTCTGTCACCGATTATAGCAGGAATGCTTGCAAAAGGAGCACGGTGCATCACTTCTGCGATATCTCTGCTAGTGTGAGTGCGGAAAATGGATACTTGCGTATGTAGCTTTTGCATGCGGGGCGCGGGTGGTAGGGATGAAAGGAAATAAGAGCTAAGGGTAGGATTATGAGAGGTATAGGCATGCAGATCTAAGTGGTCGGGCAAACCTGAGCAGCCATCTCAAAATGCTGTTGTACTTCATCGCTTAGGTGAACGCATCTTTGAACGACATCCTCGAAGCAAGTAACCTGCAACCATAGAAGAAAATAGAGGACACCATTGCTCATGCGAACAAGAGGCGAGGTTGTCGAAACGAGCGCTGTTTGATGCGAGATAGAGCAATTGGGCCGTGAAGAAGGAGCTGGAGCATGAGGGTGAAGCCGTCAATCCT
This sequence comes from Gnetum montanum, assembly GCA_015680685.1. Lineage (NCBI taxonomy): Eukaryota > Viridiplantae > Streptophyta > Gnetopsida > Gnetales > Gnetaceae > Gnetum > Gnetum montanum. The sequence continues at coordinate 338,877 of MNCI01013980.1, forward strand.
GACGATTGGCCCAACATATCTTCGCCAAAAGACATCAGACATAGTGCACCTAACTGGTTGTGCGGAGAACTGGCTAGATGAATTTGCGAAGCTCGCGTCTGATAGCGACGATCAGCATAGGTCCCCAAGGTCGTTGTCGATGAGGATTTCATCGGGGCTCCTGCTGGTGAGACTAAACTCTTAGAGGTACCACCGTTGCAGTGGGTGCAGTGACGACATCTCCGAGGGATCAGTAAGATGCCTCTTAGCTCATCCGAGGGATCAGTAGGATGCCGGTGGGGTGGCAACGTTGGGACTGTCCCAGTATCCCACCTTGTCTGTCGTGCAGCCATATAGAGATGATCATGCTCACTTGATTTGCATGGTAGCAGTCTGTAAGTCCCAGTTTTAAGTCCTGATAGACTTTCATTGCTGGTTTTAAGTCTCAGCAGACCATGGTCCCATTTTAAAGTCCGGGCGGACCGAGAAATGCTAGTTTTACGTCATAGCGGACAGTGGTGTGTCTGATTTATGGTCTCAGTAGACCGTGTTGTGCATGTCAGTTTCATGTCATGACCCAAGGACAGAGTTGTGTTAGTTTTACGTCTCAGCAGACGGCTACTTACGTGTGCCAGTTTAGCGTCATAGCGGACGCATGCAAAAGATGCCAGTTTTTCGTCTTGGCGGACCTGTACAACATTGCCAGTTTTACGTCGTAGCAGACTGTTACAACTTACCAGTTTAGCGTCGTAGCGGACGAATATTGTCAGTTTAGCGTCGTGGCGGACGCGTGCAATGAATGCCAGTTTTACGTCGTAGAGGACGTGTATTGCCAGTTTAGCGTCGTGGCGAACGAGTATTGCCATACCTTCTGTTAACACCATAGATGCTGCTAAATGTAATACCGCTTCAGATATATATGATTTACAGAATTTGGTAATTCATTGCCGTTGACATCTGCTAATTTAAATGCTCCGTTGTTGTACGCGTCAACCACCAAGAAAGGGCCTTCCCAGTTTGCAGAGAACTTGCCTACTCGTTCACGCACAACCATGAGAACTAGATCTCCTTTCTTGATCGGGCGTTGCTGAAGGTTGTGATGATGTTTCTGTCTCTATTTGTCTTGATACCTTTCGATCATGTCTAGAGCCTGTATCCGCTTCTCTTCTACTAAATCCAGATCCGCGATTCGAGACTCGGTGTGTTGAGCGTCATTTATAACCGTGGAGAGGACCATTCTTAGAGAAATAATTTGCAACATGAGAGGCAGTACTGCTTCAGAACCGTAAACCAGGATATAGGGTGTATTACCCGTAGCCGTCCTACATGTAGTACGATACGCCCATAGCACATAGAGGATCTGTTCGTGCCACCGCCTTTTGTTGCCATCGTGCATTTTCTTGAGTAGATTGATGATCACTTTGTTCGTTGCTTCAGTTTGATCATTCGCTTGCGAGTAATAAGGGGAGGAAAAAGATTGTCTAATGCCCAGGTTATCACAGAAGGATTTGGTTTCTGTGCTACTAAACTGTGGCCCATTGTCGGTCACGATAGTCATCGGGAGACCAAATCTGGTTACTATATTGTCCAAGATAAAATGGAAAATCTATTGAGAGGTGATCTTTCGCAGGGGAACAGCCTCTACCCACTTTGTAAAATACTCAGTAGCGGTAATAATGAAGCTATGATCTGCGGAAGATTTCGGCGTGATGGGGCCTATAATGTCTAGTCCCCATCGCTGAAATGGCCATGTTATCTGTGTTGTATGTAATTCTGTAGGTGACACGTGTATGAGATTTGCGTGACGCTGACACGTGTCACAAGTTTTAACCTTTGTCAAGCAATCCTTTTCCATGTGCGACCAGTAGTATCCTAAGCATCGGATTTTTAGGGCCATAGCCCGTGGTGCTACGTGGCCGCCGCACAGTCCCTCGTGAACTTCGCCGACTATATGCTGCACTTGGTTTTTGTCAATGCAAGTAAGCAGGATGCCATCAAAGGAGCATCTACAAAGAGTGTTGTCTCCGATGATGATGTATTGCCTAGCGCGCTTGCGTATCGCATCTTTCTGCGCATGTGTCAATTCAGACGGTAGCTCGCCTTGTAAAAGGTAAGTTTTAATGTCGTCGTACCATTCAGGTGTGTTTTCCTCGAGAAGAGAAGAGATTTGCACCGTCTGAATTATAGGATTTGTATAGTCTGTTATCAATGCAGGGCAAGTGTCAAAAAGATGTGAAGGCACGTTCAAAGCCAGAGTAGCCAGTGCATCGGCCAGTGTGTTGTCCATGCATGGCACGTGCTGGGCATCGATGGTCGCAAATCGTCTCAAAAGATCTTTAGCCTTATCGCAGTAGGGCTGCAAATGTACAGCTTTGCAGGCATAGACTCCTGTGATCTGATTTATGACAAACATCGAATTACCCCTAATCGCCAAGTGTCGAACATCGAGTTCACTGGCAAATTATTAACCCCCTGAGGAGCCCCTCATACTCTGCCACATTGTTCATACAGGGGAAGGTCAAGCGATAAGCATGAAGACGCACATCCTCGGGTGTTAGCGTAATAACGGTGGTAGCACTGCCACCTTTCGCGGCTGAGGCTCCGTCAAAATACAACGTCACCTCGAGGCCTGTCAAGACAAGGCTTAAACTATGTACATGTTCATCAGGGAATTCTGGTTCTATATTCTCCTGATTATTAATTGGTGATGTTATTAACTGGTTAGCTATTGCTTGGCCTTTCGTAGATGATTGGCCAATATAGTGCAGATCGAATTCTGCTGTGATAGCCTTCCAGTGAGCTATTTTACTGCTCTCGTATAGGTTGTGCGTAATGGCCCTAAGAATGTTGTTTTTACAGATGATGTTGACCTTGCTACGGAAAAAATAATGCCTACACTTCTTAAGCGTAAAAACTAATGCTAAGCAGTTATGCTCTACGTCGTTATACCTCGTTTCGTACGCACATAGGGCATGACTCAAGTAGTAGATGGGCACTTTCGACCCATCATCCCTCCTTTGGCAAAGTAATGCTGCTAACGCTACATCCGACGTCACAAGGTAAATGTAAAATGGTAAGTCCCTTTGTGGTGGGAAAACCGTCGGCAAATGTTGTAGTTCTTGTTTTAAGCTGTCAAACGCACGTTGGCAATCGTCGATCCATTCGAAATTAACCCCTTTTTTTAGCAAGTGTTGCATAGGGTGTAGCTTGTCTGTTAATCTCGAGATGAACTGGCGTATGAACTGTAAGCGTCCCTGTAACCCGCGTAATTGCTTGAGGTCTGTGGGAGGTGTTAGCTCAACAATGGCTTTGACCTTGTCAGGGTCAACTCGTATGCCGGTTTCTGACACCACAAACCCCAGCATGCATCCGGTTTTGACTCCGAAGACGCATTTCTTTGGGTTAAGCCGGAGCTCGTATTTGGAGCATCTTCTAAAGACTAATTCCAGGTCTCCTGAATGATCCTCAGACTTTAAAGACTTAACAGCTATATCTTCTACGTAATCATTCAGCCTTCCTAGGAGGTAATCGCTAAAGATGTATGTCATGGCTCGTTGATAGGTTGCTCCGGCGTTCTTTAGACCAAAAGGCATCATAGTGTAACAAAAGGTGCCCTAGGGTGTCATGAACGTTGTTGTCAATTGATGTTTCGGGTTAATGCGAATCTGGTTATAGCCTGAGAAGCCATCCATGAAGGACAGCAACGCATGCCCAGCTGTTGTATCCACTAGCTGGTCGATACTCGGCAATGGGAAGTTATCCTTAATTGTGGCTTTATTCAAATCCTGGAAGTCTATGCAGATGCGTATGCTTCCAGTCTTCTTTGGGATGACTACAATGTTAGATACCCAGTTCAAGTAATCGATCACATGGATGAAACCAGCCTGATACAGTTTGGTGATTTCATCACGCACGGCTAGCGCAATCTCTGGCTTGATTTTGCGTGTCTTTTGTCTAACTGCTTTAATCTGCGGGTCTAAGATGATGTTATGCTGGATTAGCCTGGGATCTAGTCCAGGCATATCCTCGTATGACCATGCAAAGACAGTAATGTTGTCTTGCAGGACCTGTTTTATAGCATCGTGCATTTTTTGGTCTAACAAAGAGCTGAATTTAAGCGTTTTGGCTTCACCCTTATGCGTAACGATAGAGACCTCATTGAGGGGATCTTCAGTTATGTCCACAGCCTCCAGGTCTAGCGTGTGCGTCGACTGTTCTGGCCATTCTGGGGACGTCTCTGACGCAGCTATGGTTATGCCTTCTAAAGGGGGGTTAATGTCTATCAGCGTGGGGTCGAATTTCCTAACTACCTTCCCATATGGGCCCGTCAAAGTTAGGGGTGCTGAAAATATTGCATCCATTTGCCGTCTGTCCTGCAAAACCACAAAGTGCGTAAATAATCAGGAGAAAGATGACGTAGTTTTGTCAAACGTGGAAAGTTAATTGAAGTTCGAAATTGTAAACAGGCTGTAATGAATGCTACTCTATTACGAGGCGATAAGATGTGATAGTTTAACGTCATTTCAGACAGCGGTGCATGTGATATCAGCCGCATTAATATCTTGATTTTTGGGTTCCATTTTAGGAAAGTCCCGTTGAAATCGGATATCAAGTCGGTGATCCTCGCATATAAGTAAGTAGTTTTTTTATGAGGACAGGCTGTTGGCTGTTGTGAATTCGAATTCGTAACTGTTGCTGAGAGAAGGAAGAGCAGAGGATCAGGGCGTGTGATTTTGCGAAGAAGTGTTAAACTGAGAAAAATTCTGAAGCTGTTGCAATGACACCAAAGATCAAAAGGAAGAATGCAAAACTGACCAAAATCGATGAGGTGTGAGAAAATATGGAGCACATTTCGCAGGTGGTGGTCGATGTTCGTGACCCTACGCCTTTGAACCAGTAGGTCATTCCTTACATGCTTACATTTGTTTTAATGTCTACTTTTTCGTGGTATCTATTGCATGAATGTGGATTTGAAATTGTGAACCTCTAGTTAATGCGAGGGTTTGATGGGGTTGCGTCTACCGCCGTTGTCAGGGACGAACCTTGCGTTATTGCAAGGGTTTGGGCGATTTCGGCCTGGATAACTAGGTGTAGCAAGTCTTCTGTATTAGTCATGAAAATGTAAATATAGGCGTTAATGTGTGTATTGGGTTTTTTGTACAGCGTTACGCTAAAGTTTGTCTTGATTGTCTTGGATATTGTTGGGGTTTTATGTTGTATAAACCCCATCGTCCCCAATGTCCCTCCCACGCAAACGCAGTTGCAAGGGAAAGCTATATGGTTTCGACGGGGTGCGCTGGAGTTTCTGCAGTTCTTGCTACGCAACTATAGCATCATTGTGTGGTCTGATTTGTCTGGTGACATCGCCAGTGCCATTTTAGAGCACCTGCTGGCGGGTTCTGCACAAGGGATTTTGGCCTTTTTGACAGATGGGGCCATCGATATGGGTCGTCCCGAGGACCGAGAACTTAGCGCCCGGGGCTTAAGGAGCTTAAAATGGATCTGGGAAATGGCTCAGTTCAATTTTTATCATGCATATAACATGCTGTTTGTGGCTTGCCATGTCTCGACCTATTTCCAGAACCCACAAGGCACGGTGTACTACGCAGGCAGGTAAGCGAATTTTATTAACTGTCTATTTTTTTTCATTGTTCTATGCCTGTTATTAGTGTGAAATATAAGAGAAGTCTATATGCAAAATGTAAGATAAGCCTACGTTGTTGTATGGTACAGGTTTTTTATTCATGACAATAGGTTAGTTGGAAATGGAGATGCGTTATCATGGGCCAAAACGGCAATAATGGCATTCACTTCAACTAGCAACATGCGCGTTGGTGTTATAGGGCAGATTGGCTTCGACATCCGTGAGTACCCCACCCGCTATGCTGGGGCTTTTGAGAATTGCCAGAGACTCAGGTGGCTGCACAATGACTAGACCTTAGATCCGCCCCTTACCGTTGAGGACGTGCAGAGGAACCTTCTGCCATTTCCCTTGCCATTTGGACCTGGTGAGGCTGCTGTATAGTCAATTATTGCGTAATACAGTTGTAAATTGTGAGTGTCGCATAATAGTGTTTGAGTTTGATTTTTGTTTTACGCTGTTTAGTTAGGGAATCCCGGGAGATTACCCTTACGATTTCCAGCCGCGAGGCGAACACCGTCCTTTTCTGCTACGGCGACATCAAGGACGCACAGCGCTGGCTTGGCCACTCGACAGCCCCAGTCGTGGTGACCACCAAGATCCGATCAGCAGGGCTAATGCATCTGTTTTTAGCTACAACTCCTGATGTCCCCGCCAGTGAAATGCTAACCCTGGTCAACTCCTTCAACGAAAAGGCAGAGCGCTTTTGTACGTGCGTACATAATGTGCGTGTAAGCTTTAACATTGACGCTCAGCTCTTCGTGGACCTATTTGGCATCCCCTCGGATGGCCTTCCCATAAGTGAGAAGGCGAAGAGGAGCCTTGACTTCCAGGATTGGCTGAAGGAGTGGGTAAGGGTCCCGAAGGAGACTAAAGGCTTTCCTTGAGAAAGATTCCAGATGGGCGTTGCCAAGACACTTTATCCCCTTTTCCGGGCCCGGAATTTCCCCAAAACTCTCTCGCAGGGGAAGTTATTTTCTATAGAAAAGACTCATATTATGTGAAAGGTTCTGGAGGAGGGGACCCAGTTCAATTGGGCAAGCTATTTTGCCAAGGGACTGCGCAATGAGATGATCAACCTTCGCAAGAAGCTTGAGTCCTGTTTCAATGTGCATTACGCCTTCTTCATAGCTTGCCTCAGGTGGTTTTCTGAGTTTTTGGTCATCCAAAGGAATGGGGTCTAGGTGCAACAAGACCGAGACCAGCTGTTCAGACCTTGGATTTTCCACATCCTTAGCACTACCCATGGGTAGGATCCGTTGGAAGGGATCGGGGAGTCACTGTCTATAACAACCAAGGGTTGGGCGGTGCCCCAAGTGCGAAGCCTCGACAGCGTAGGCGGGATAATGGCTACTTACACCAGTGATGCCTCGTGAGGGAAATTCCTGGTGGAAGAAATTGTAGAACCTGCAGCTCGGCATAAAAGGCTCCGTATAGACGAGGCCCCTGGGAGTGACGCAGGCCGAATTGTGGCGGTCAAAGTTCAGCAGAGTAAGCCTCCGCCTAGTAAGCATGAAGGAATTGTATTAAGCAATGTTTGTTTAGATGGTTTGGAATGATATACTAATGTGTTGTGATATGACCAGTGAGAATTTCAGAGGAACTGACCCCTGAGACAGGGGCAGTAGTACTAAGTCGTGGGGAGGGGGCCTCAATTTTGGAAGAAGAGGCCCCAACTGTTAGCGTGAGCCGTGCGCGGGCTCTGGTGCGTGAGGAGGCCCCAGCTGTTAGCGTGAGCCGTGCGCGGGCTCTGGTGTGTGAGGAGGCCCCAGCTGCTAGTGAGAGTTGTGCATAGGACTGGGTACATGAGGAGGCCCCGGCTACTAGAACCAGCGACGCATAGACTCACGTGCGTGAAGAGGAAAAGGAGGCGGAAGATGTTGGCGAAGTTGCTACTGTCACCGGTAGAGGTAATGCATGTGTTAGCGAGTTTATAGGATTCTATTAATGGATGGAGTTTCTAACTGGATTACGGAACAGGGGAGGAGGATGTATCCACGTCTGTCGCTATGAGCAGAGCGTGGAAAGACTTCCCTGACAAATTTACCTTCATGGAAGGCATCGTTAGTGACATGATCGAGCGCCTAGAGCGTGTCAAACCTGGAGCTGGTACGTTATGGTCGTAGTAAGTTTGTGATATTACATAGTGGTAATGTGTCATCAACATTTGATGGTTGTTTTTATTAGGAGCTCGCCTCCAATGGGACCCCACGAAGCCCATTGATTTGGACATAGTGGAGCCACCGTTCGATGAAGTAGCCGTGCCACGTCACATTTAGGAGGAAATGCATAAATGTGTGTTACGCTCGACAAGCTCCTTATGGGAAAGTAGGGGTGTAAATAAAAATCTATGGAAAAGGCTGCAGAAGTCAGAGTAGAGGGTTGAGTCTCTAACCAAAGAGGTCAGAGACTTAAGATCATGGTGTGACTTCCTACAGGCGTGGGCGACAGGGGATGAAGACTGGCGTACCGCTATTGTCGATTACTCCCGTTATTGGACAGCCATCAAAAATAGCGTACAGACCAGTCGGGCGTTAGTAGAGCAACGGATGCAGATAGAGCTCCTAGCTCAGAAAAGCTAGGATTGGAGGGACTATTGTACAAGCGTGCAAGAGTGGGGGCAGAAGGAGAAGGACCACAAACATCTGTATAAGCGAGAAAGCATCGCTTATCAGAAACTCTACCGCGATTCTACCGTGAGGGCCCAATCCTTGGAAGTCTTCCTGGACATCATCAGAGCTTCCAAAGCACTCAAGAAGTTCGAAGAGCAGGTGACTGTAAGTGCGTCCCCGGAAAGGGCGATGACTCTCCCTGGGGGTCAGGCTACAATCCCTACTTTCTTCCCGGACCCACCCTGCTGGAGTAGCATGGAGAAAGGGAAAGTGAAGGCCAGAGCTGGCTTGGGAGAGGATGTATGGCCAGATCTAATGGAGGAAGAGATTATGAAGCGCCTGTGGGCTGGCCTGGACAAGCTTCCCTTTGCTGCGGAAGTAGGGCCGTCGCAAGTAAGTTTATGCATGACTTAGTTTGCATTTTCTAATTATGATGTTAAGTCTTGTGTAGCTAATGTGCTTATTGTATTTAGGTACCGACTGAGGATAGGGAAGACGAGCCAGCCGAGGAGTTAGCAGAGGAAGCAGCCGAAGCAGAAGAAGAAGCAGAGGAAGAGGAGGAGCACAGTGATGAAGAGCGTCCTCCCGTGGAGCCGGTGCCGGAACAAGGACCTCATGAAGAGGAAATTCTTCATAAAAGAATAATTCCCAGAGACAACGGCCCACTGAAGGACGATCCACTAGGGCTGGATCCGGATTTAAGAGATACTGGTGACAGCGGCAGTAGAGGAAATGCGTAATTGTGGTTTACGCATAGTTTTATTGATGGTGAAGTGGAGCATTGTTTTAGGAATGACTGAAAAGACGTGTTATAAAACCTTGTGGATGTGTTAAATGTCAGTTATTTTGTGCTTTTTGACTTTTATGCTTTTATTTGGACAACGTGAACATAATTATTAAGGATGGTGCCTAAGTTATAATGATAGAATGCAATGGCTAGTTTAAGGCCATCGCGGGCCGTTACATGATTCTGCGTAACCTAGTGACTAGTTTAAGGCCATTGCGGGCCTCGACTAGTTTAAGGCCATTACGGGCCTGATGCGTAATGTAGAGAAAGCGTAAATGATGATAATGCATAATTCTGGGTAACTAGTTTAAGGCTGTTGCGGGCCATAACTAGTTTAAGGCCATTGCGGGCCTTATGCGTAATGACAGTAGTACATAATCTTGCGTAATTATGATAAAATGATGTGGAAGCGTAAATAGCACTAGCATAGTAAATCAAATAGCATAAGTAATGACAAGCGTAAACACCGAAAGCGAATGTAACGTAAAAATGTATGAAACAAAAGAAATGGCTAAGTACAAGGCGCGATAACTTGCTGAAACATGAGAACGTACGCAAAGAACCATCATTCAACCATTAATGCGCAATTGTTTCTTAATGGCCTTTACGTTAAGCGTTGTGTAAGTGCGAGGAGACTTATGGTTTGACTCCTCTATGCTGCCATCCGGAAATGGCAGGTCAGCCCAAGCTAGATCGTCATCATTGCTGTTGGTTTGTTGAGAGGTTTGGAGATGAGTCTGATCGTCAGTCATTTCCACCTCCGAACCCCGTTCCTCTTCAATGTTATTGACGGTCGTGGGGGTGCTTTCGTCACCGCGTATCACAACCTCCCCTCCGGCATAGGGCAGGTGTATCTCCTGGTGTATTGGTGACGAAACTGCCCTTAGCTGGGCTAACCACGACCTCCCCAAGATCAGGTTGAACCCTGGCATCTCCTCGATGACTAAGAAAGTGGCCTCTGTCGGGAACTGATCCCCCGCCACATTGAACGATTTTACGCAAGCCGTCGTCGTGGGCGTGATCTGGTCGACCAGACCCAACCTATCCACGATGGAATAGGGTATGACATTGGTAGCTGTGCCATCATCTACGTGCACTCTCCGGATCCGGTATTGACCGACCCGGATGGTGATGATCATCGGTTCAGTTGTGACCTGACCTTTCTCAGGATTGTCTTTGATAGACTCATCGTGAAAGGTCAGCAAGGTAGGCCTGGTTTGCTCAGCTTCAGAAGGAAATATGATAGCATGTATCGCTTCCTCGTCAGCTGGTAAGCTTTCATCCAGTGATATGGAGGTCAGCATGCATACCATAGCCTCACGGTGTTCCCGAGATGTCATAAGCAGGTCGTAAAGGCTCAGCGTTGTGTTCTTTTGCTTGAGAGCCTATTTGAATTGCGTAAATGCATCGAGGAGGTCCTTCTCTCGGCTGGGTTGTTTATCCCCTTTGTTCTCTTCCATTCGGCCCAGGAGACAGATCTCCTGAGGTAGAGCAATGTCAGTCGGGGGCTATTCTTTTTCTTGCCAAGAGAAGGCGGTTGCGTTTCTGCACCTTTATCCTACCCCTGAGGTACAGGCGAAGGCATAGAGGCCAGGGGCCTAGGCTTAGGGAAGCCGAGCGTAGAATGGTCTTTCGTTGCGTTAACTGATGTGTTCTCTCCCTTTCGTTTGGGGGTGACGGTTGACGCTTTTGGTTGGAGGTCTGCCCCTGCGTGAGAGGAGCAGCCTATGGTTTTGGCACCCTGATAATGAAGGGCACCCTAGGTGTGAACGTAGATGAGGCCGCGGCTTGACTGTCGCTGCGTGACTGAGGGTGTACCCGAAAAGGTGCCCGTATGATGAAGGGAGGCCTCGAGACCCCACTGGCTGCCGATGAAATGGTTGGCCCCCTTTGTGAGCTGGCAGGGACATGCAAAATAAAAGGTTGTTTTGGTGGTTCCCTCCTCTGACTATCCATACTCACCACAGTGATTGTATAAGGATCGTCGTTTGCGTTCAACGGGTCCTTATATACTTGCAATGTTTGGTTTTCAGGACGCATCGGGTTACTGCTGTCTAACTTGAGTGAACCATCATCCAGCATACGTTGAATGTCATCTTTCAACGCCCAGCAATAATCCGTATCGTGACCACACAGCTGGTGGTAGTCACAGAAACGGTCTAGCCTAAAAGATCTTGGAACTGGTGGTTCGTTAGGTAAGGCTAAAGAAGGGTTCTTCAGCAGTTCACAATGACGTCTGTGACGCTTCAGAGCTTCCTCAAACACCTTCTTAGGTTGAATGTGCCCTGCCCCTAACAGTTGTTTCAGCAGTTCGGAATGCTTTATAGGTAATGCCGTGTACTTTGAGCGATCCTTACGCTCAAAGTTTGGCTTAGGCTGGGGGGCCCTTCAGTGGCAGTTGTGTCTTGGCTGGTGTCGGCACCAGCCCTGGTCTCAGGAGGTGCTGTGGGTGCCTTCTTGTTCTTAGTCTTTGTTCCCTCGGTCATCGCAGCTACTGTCGTTGTCGCTGCTTTACCTTTGTCTTTGCTTTTGTTATGTGCATTCCTGTAGGCAACATACGCCAGGTCCTTGCTGGCCTCCGCAGTATCTTGGATGCTTCTAGTTTGAGAGAAGGCCTGGTGTAGAGAGTTGAAGAAAAGATAATACAGCTTTGACTTAATAAATTCGTTGATTGCCCTCTTGAATATAGCCAGCAGATGTGAGTCCGCGATCGGCTCGTGGATCTCATTCAAGGTAGCACTCCAGCGCTGTATAAACTTTTGGACAGGCTCGAGCGGGTCTTGTTTCACCCTCATGAGCTAATCCAATGTGACTTCCGGTTTCAATTTTTATTTGAAGCGGGTCACAAATTGGGTCAGCAGCTCTTCCAAGGTTGAGATGGAAGAGCGTGGGAGGGCTCGGTACCAGTCCAAAGCTTTCCCTGTTAGGAACATTGCAAAGACTCGGATGATGGTGTGTGGCCACTGTTGCAACAACAAGGACTCAGACCTGAATGTGACCAAGTGAGCATTGGGATCTCCCTCCCCATTATACTTGGTAAAATGAGGTAGGGACATCCCTAGCGGAAACGATAGCATAGGGACCGCTGGGCTAATCAGATCATCCTGGTAAAAGTCCATGATCTGAATGGTATCAGAATCAGTGGCTTTGAGGCATCGAACCTCCTCTGTGAGAGTCTGTATAAGCTGGAAAGCTTAGTCCAGACCTGTTGACGGAGGTGTCTGTGCAGAAGGCATAGGAGGTTGGACTGGGAGGGCAACGCCATGGAATGGAAATGATGGAAGAGGTTGGCTGGCAGTTGGTGGGTCGGGGATTCCAGTAGGTAGGGGAGGTTGTGAAGACCACCACCCACTAGTTTGCAAAGAGGGGTTAGCCACCGCCTGCTGCGCGAGATAAGGGTGAGGATACTGCAGTACCACCTGTGGAACATGCGTTGCGGGTGCAACCGGGGGTTGCACGCCATACACCACAAACTGGGTATGTTGCACCGCCGGGTTGGCCCACTGACCTGCGGTAGGCTGTTGGATGTATGTTTGTGGCTGAATAGCTGTGGTGATCTGTTGAGTTGGAGGGGGCGGAAGTGACAAGGTCTACACCAGGCACGTTACGGATATGTTGTGAGGTTGTATCTGAGGGATAAAGTGGGACGCGGTGGTCGCCGGGACCACCACTGGGATGCTAAGTACCCGCGGTGAGGAAATTGCCCCCATGTTATTATGCGGTATTTGTGCTTGCAGCCCAGATGGCTGCTCGGTGGACTGCGGCATGGCAGGGAAATGCATCTATGCGGTCATGGCTAGGTCAAGCGGAGCAACCTCTCCGTTGATAGGGAACAAGGGATTTATGTACGTTTGGGGGCTCAGAGTATGGAACGAATGTTCTGACTGGGCTGCCAACTCATCGTCTTTCTCTTCCCCATGCTGGGGCTCCAACGTAGCCCGTGAAGCCTGGCCTTTGGCCATGACCAATTGTGTTATAAGTTCATGTTGGTGTTCGGTCAAGGGAATAATGTCGTAAGCTGTTGGTTTGAAATCATGGCCCCCTCGGTGAACCACCTCAAAGTTNAGTCACCAGACCAGCTCCTGGCGCAATAGGATCTCAGGGGCCATTGCGCTGATCATTGAGACTTCAGGGAAAAGAGCCCATCTTCACGGTCATAACCCCTAAAGAATACAACTTTATATGTGTTAAGATCCAGGCGAAGCTGGCTCTTAGCCGAGCCAAAGTCGAAGCGAAACGAAACTTTGAGGTGGTTCACCGAGGGGGCCATGATTTCAAACCAACAGCTTACGACATTATTCCCTTGACCGAACANGATCGATCTACACCACACGATTTGCCGTAAACTTCCCTGGAGGTATTACATCTACGGTTTAGGGTATGGATCGCTAATAGGGCTACTCGAAATATTCAGATCGGAGGTTCAAGCCCTCCTTTTAGCGCCAGAAAACTGTAAGAATGGAAAACATGGGCAGCTAGAAAATACCGAACAAACTCCGTGTACATAGTTTTAACCACGGATCCGTGCGAGGGCTATGCTAGAAAAACGGATCCGCGGTGCCCTGAACGGTCTTGTCGATCAGACAGGGACTTACTAGTCAGTAAACCGATGGAGATAGTGAATATCTCATGGAACGATCTGATTCGAGGACTCGCAAAATGAGGGAAAAGCGATGTAGATGAATTGTAACGATGATAACGCTAAATATGATAAGAGGAGGCTAACACAAGAGAAACACGTAGTTTCAAGATCTGCGCTTTGACTTAAAAGATGTGTATTTTGTATATCACATTACAATGGGGGAGACCCCGATTACTTGACGTAAAATAGGCACAAAACAACAAGAAAACTGTCCAAATAGAAGTCTGATCTACCTCATGGGCCAAAGCCGGGATGCAAGGAAGGTCAAGCTCTGACGTCTACTGATCAACTGTTTCTGACCAATAGAGTCCTCCCCAGTAGAACGATTACTCCTGTCACCGGTGCTCAAAGCGAACTATGCTCTATTTCTGCTAGAAGGTGATGCTATCAACAATTGCCAAAGCGCTGCACTCTGTATCTCTGCTCAAAAGTGATAAGTGCTCCAGTTCTTAGAAAAATGTCTTTGCTTCTTTGATTTGCCAACCCCTGTATCCTTGTCAACTGGGGTATTTATAAGTTGCGATGTCCTGTAGAAAAGGAGCAACCCTGATGACGTATGTCCCGAATGTTTCAGGTACTGTTGGCTTGACCATTTTTGTGTCAGACTTCATGACTACGCATAATACGCTTATTTGCGTATTGTGCGTGTAAAGAATAGATGCTCGTCGGGCATGTCTCAACTGTCTTCAGGTCATATTACGCTCATTTACGCTGTGTTCCGGGTATGAGCGTAACGTAACATGGAAACAATGGAGTCAAGCTATTTTACGCTCGCTTACGCAGCCACGCGTAATGAAGCGTAAAACAATGTTTAGGTTGGCGGTGCAATACGCTATGATATGCTGCGTTGCATAATGAGTGTATGATGAGCAATCACGCTTTCTTAGACTTTGCTTGTGACTATTTTGGAGCTCACTACGCTGCCGTGCGTAACAGAGCGTAAACCTGGCCTTGAACAAAAGACTTAGCAAAATATACAAGAAGTCGCATATTACGCTGCTCAAGCCTTTCCCCATGCCAAAGTAACTAGCCTTCTGATGCCAGACTATGTTTAAACAGAATCACGCTAAGCGCCATTACGCTACATTGTGTGGTATAGCATAAACAGAGAAAAACATAGTAAGATTAGGAATTTGCACAGGAGGTTGAGGACTTGATGCTACGCACCTCTTGGTGTTGCTCTATCTTATTCTCCCTTTCGGAATTCTAACATGCGCCCTTGCCTGAATTGCGAATCTTTGCCTGAGGCTGACTCACAGTTTTCATGGTGTTTCATGCACTACATGGGAAAGATAGTGAAACCATTCAACAAAGTTGTAAAGGAACCTAACATTAAAACCATTAAAATAAATAATAATAGCCAATGGACAATGGTTTTACACAATCACTAACATGGCTTCTTCTCATAGGGAAGACTCTCCATCACCATTCCTAAGAAAATTTAATCAAAGGAAAGAAGTCCACAAGACACCAATACCCTAATAATTAAAAATTGTATACACTCATTCAAATGCCTACACTCTAGATTTTACCTTCATCCTACACTAGGATGAGTAGCTACAATGGAGGGACATGGAAGGCAACATTTTGTTGCCTCCTAACCAATCTGATCCTAAAATACTTGTTAAATAGTCTCATCAAGTTTGGCATTATAGTACTTAATGTAGACTACAAGGTTCATGATCATGCTTATCAAGATTATCATCCCATAGAAGAAAAATGAAAGAATGATCAAGAAATGGATGTTAGATATGAGGCTTCAAAAGGCAAAAGGTTTTCTACCCACTTGTTCCTACAAACACACAAAGAAGGTGAGGACTTCTTTTTGGGTGCCTTCCAAACTATGGATTCTCCTCCTCTCTTTGATGAGAAGACCCTTAACTAGTGGTTATAGTCAACTATGGATAACCTTGTTTATGGGAAGAATGGATCACAAGATTAGGGGGCCTCAAAAAGGTGGTAGCCAAGGCAAGAACAAAGACAAGCACTAGGAGAAAGACAAACATGATGATCAGGGTAGGGAACAAAGAAGAGGGGACAATAGGCATCGCTCTCGTGATGGTTCTCCTTCCTCTTCACCTTCATCATTCTCATAATCTTCCTCCTCCAACTATGATAGGAGAAATAGAGGCAACAAAAATTGTGATGAAGATGAATGGTGAGATAGGGACAATCGTAGATCCCACCAATGCAACAAAGACTATGGGCATGACCAACATGGTGATGACCATCATAGAAAATGAAGGGACAATAGGACTCATCATTTTAAATCTACATTAAGATTTGCAAAATGAAATTTTTATATATTAATTTAAAAGCTTTGTGAATGGTTTATTTTTAGATTATGTCTATAGATTAAAATGGCCCATATATGAGTTAAACCAAGCTTCCCAAAAATGGTATAAAAAATTTAATGAGTATGTAAATTCAAAATATCAAAGTTTAGGTTCCAATTTTTATATTATAAAACTACTCATGGAGCATTATAACAATGTTATTATATGTTGATGATATTATTATCATTAGAGAAAATGCTAATTTCTCAAAGATGTCAAAAATAAATTGAAAATAAAATTTAAAGTGTCTAACCTAGGCCTCCTAATTACTTTCCTAGTTTTGAAATTCATTGGTTATCAAATTAGATTGGATAACACGAAAAAAATTTGTTTTAACCTTATTAGAATAAAACTATATGCTAAGTTAGAAACCACATTTTATACCATTAAATCTACCTAAAATGTTTTTCATCACTTCGATATTGGGGTGGCTATGATATTGTGTATACGATATTAGATATGCGATATTGTGGCCTAAGATACAATATTGTACAATTGATATCGCAGGGTTACTCCTGAGTCTATGAATACTGCGCCTAGGCACACAATTGGGAGTAATTTTTTAGAAGTCAAGTAACAAAAATCTTGTAGTTTGTCCATTTGAAAGTTAAAATATTTTCCAAGTGCTTGCTCAAACACAACTAATTTTGGCCTAACACTTTGAAATGGAAACGACTCAAGCCCTTTCAAGGTTTTAGGGACAAAATTTGGCTAAGGCATGGCATTCATGCTTACTTGGGAACTCACGCTGGATGCTGAACATTGAAAATTCATGCTAGATGTCGACAATTCACACTGGACGCTGTGGTCACGCTGCAGCGTGACCTCCAGCGTGACCAACTTTCACAACTCCAAACAACCTCCAAACTGACTCAGAATGACTTGATCTTGAACGTGCAGATCATTCTCGGGCATCCTTGGTCTCAACATCGACAACCTCTAGCTCCAACCTCTAGAAAATTCTAGTTTCAAAAGTCAAAAATTGCAAGTTTTCACAGGTGTTTGTAGGTCATGATGCAGGTGACGCCGCAAGTCACACTATGGTCACACTACAACGTAAGTGCAGCGTGACCTGCCAAAAAGGGCTCAAGAACAAGACACATTAGCCTTAGGTTTCAACCTCAAGATCACCACATCCAAGCTCAAATTCCCAAATTTCATATCACACATAGTCAGGTAGTAGTTATACCTAGAAACAGGCTTCAAGAGAATTGAGAATTTGGAGTCAAAATGTGCAAGTTTTCTTCACTCACGCTGGAGGTCATGTTGAGCGTGAGTGCAGCGTATGCACGCTGGACACTGGGACACACACACTAAGGACAAATGCTAGGCGTGAGTGTAGCATGAGCACACTAAAGCTCACATCCACTCATGCTGGGAGCTCTAGTAGGGCACAACCACCTCAAGTAGCCACGAAACCTCTCGAACCGGCATCTTGTAGCAGTCCATTTAGGACAAAGAAGTTTCAAGCGAGCCGGAGTCAATCACTTTTATTTTCTTTGTAAATTTTCTTCATTTGTGGGCATGTTGAGCCCTCACGGTCCAAATTGTATGTACTCCTATGGGCTTGAGTAACCCACGAGTTGTAAAATGCATTGTACTTGGTCAAGAACATAGCTTGCCGACACACATCCAACTCATGCACAACTATCTGACACATGACCAACTCATACACGGCTGTCCATTGGACATGTGT
This sequence comes from Gnetum montanum, assembly GCA_015680685.1. Taxonomy (NCBI): domain Eukaryota; kingdom Viridiplantae; phylum Streptophyta; class Gnetopsida; order Gnetales; family Gnetaceae; genus Gnetum; species Gnetum montanum. Next base: position 356,570 of record MNCI01013980.1, read on the forward strand.
CACTTGATCTGTTTTCCTATTAAATCCCAATCATTGATTCCATTCTAGAATTCCACACCCGAGCCTGGCCCAGCCCTATAAATACCCTGTCGATTCACATGAACCGATGTTGGCAATTGGAGACATTAGCAATTCAGCAAACCAGTGAATCCTTGGGCACTTGGCATACTTGACTCATGGCATCCAAGAACTACCCACAATTGTCATCACATCATCGTGTCACATCATCCTAGGGCTAGGTGTTTGACCTGTCATCCACACACGTGAAGCTATGGTTTGAGTGGTGCACATATTTTTTAAGAAACACAATTCAGTTCATTTTTCCAACCATCATTTTTGTTTCTTTTTTCTTGCATTTAAGTTTACGTTCTGTTTATGTTTTGGTTACATTCTATTTACGATCCTGTTTATGTTCCATTTGCAATACACTGCATATAATTCTGTTTACATTTTATGCACATTGTTCACGTTTTAAGAAATCAGTTACGATAACCCTAGCACAAGCCTTAGTTTACGCTCGGGGAAGTCCTTCGTTGATTTACGTGGAGACCATCCAAGGCACTCTGCCTTTGTTCCCTTTTTTAGATTGCCTCAAGCAAAGGCAAGGTCAACTATGCCTACTCGATGATCTTTCAGTGTTTGTTTCCCTTCCAACCTTATACCGACTATTTAGGTCAATATAGTAAACTAGTGCTAGAAGGAGCGCCAACTTGCTTGTTGTTTGTTAAAATGTTGATCACGATACCTATTAACAATTTTTCATCTTGTCTTGTTAGTCTGCTTGTTGTAGTTGGTCATGCTAAGCCTGCTTCCTGTTGGTCACGCTGAGCCTACTTCCTATTGGTCCTGCTGAGCTTGCTCCCTGTTGGTCACACTGAGCCTGCTCCTTGTTGGTCACGCTGAGCTTGCTCCACGTTGGTCACGCTGAGCTTGCTCCCTATTTTTCACACTGAGCTTGCTTCCCATTGGTCATGTTGTGGTTGTTTCATGCCAGTCATGCTGCGGTTGCTTGCAATCCAACTCAACTCATCTAGCCCAGTCTACTCATGTTCATTATGGAATCTTTCCAAACCAACCCAACAATGTTGCCGATCTTAGACTTTGGGGCTGAAACCTCGAACCCTGTGACTGCCACAGAATCCATAATTGTTATTGAACAGGTAAATCCCCAAGGCCCTACACACCAATAGCTTAGGCTATAGGGCAAAGGCCCTACTTATGCAACTCTTACACCCGAAGAGTATAGCTTCATATGTGTCAAAATCCAAGCCAACCTACCTACCGACCATATAGAGAGGGAAGCAAAGCGAGAATATGAATTTATCCACAACAAAGGATGTGAGTTCATCCCTTTAGCATTCAACATAATCTCACTATCTGAAAACCATCATAAAATCATATCCTAGCTTCTCATGGATAGAAGTCAATCCTTATAGCTACTGCCAATAGAGCCTCAAGATGAGGAAGATGACTTTGCAGCCCAATCTGAACATGGAGATTCCAACCATACCATCAGCCCCCATGCCTATAAAAACCCATTATTCCACCCTTTTCTAGAAGAAATTGTGCTTGCTCCTTCATTCGCAAACACTTGAGCACTAGTCTCCCGACAAGATTTATCTACTTTCATTCCTATTTTCTCCATGCTCAATAATATTCACTCTGATGCGTCCACTTCTATTGTACCCCCACAAGTACAATCCCAAAAAATCCCTACCCAAACCAACATAGGGTCAGTCTTTCAACCTCAAGTAATTGGAATGCCATCGTCATACTAGCTTCCACGTCCACCCATTACATACCTCGGGTGCAGATCCATGGAGCACCATTAATTACTCCAATCCAACATGTTCAGTGTGTTACTTCATAACCTATGGCTGGGAAGTGGGTTCCACTAGCTATAGTCTCAGTCCCAAATACTATTCCACCACAACAAACATTAGCCCAACAACCTCTCTTTCCACAAATAATGTAAAAATTGAATCATTATCAGCCAAAATCCGTTCAATCCATTAGTTTTCCTACTGCCCAAGAATGGACAAACACACAAAAAATGATGCACTCATTGGTAGAAGAATGAAAATGCCTTAAAACTATGAACATAGAGGAAGTCAAGGTACTAGATTTCTATCAAGATGACCTAATTGACCCCTCAGTTCCACCCTTAACCTTGCCAAAGGGAGTCTCATTACCCCAGTTGACCAAGTACAATGAAACGGGAGACCCAAATGGCCACCTAGTGACATTTCAAATAGAAAGTATTTTGCTTCAGGCATGGCCCCATGTAATTTTATGAGTGTTTATAATGTCCTAATTTAGAAAAGCCTTAGATTGGTACCAATCTTTAACCCATAGCTCCATATCTTCTATAGAGGATTTTTTGCACTAGTTTGTTACCCGTTTCAAATACAATTTGAAACTTGAAGCCACATTAGATAGCTTGATCCAAATTAAACAAACATCACTTGAGCCGGCATAGAAATTTATCCAAAGGTGGTGTGCAGCCTTGAATGAACTTCACGAACTCATCCCTGAAACATATCTACTTACCATCCTTAAGTCGACTGTGAATGACTTTATTAAGTCAAAACTTTACTACCTAAAAGCCCGCAGATTGAGCTAAGCATTCGTGCAAATCAAATACATAGAAGAGGTAGCACAAATAAGTAATGACCCGGCCTACTCAACCTTTAAGAGCCAACATACTAGGAAAGATAAATCCAAAACAACAGTAGCAATAATGGCTGAAACAACCCGGCCTACTCATCCAAGACAAAAAGGAAAACAACCTACTATCCCAAACAGCTATGAAAAAACCACACCCACTCCTACACCCGAAAATCCTTCAAATAGAAACAACAACATGGGTCATGCCCATATCTTCGAAAGAAAAGACCCCCACTCAATACACACCATTTCCCATGAAGCCTTCACAATTTCTTGATCAACTTCTAAAGGTCGGGCTAATCCAACACAAAAAAATGTCTCCTATGACCTCTCAAAGACACGATCAATTTTGTGAATTGGCCAAAAATCCAGCCTTAGCATAAGCCAACAAACCCCCCATTCCAAAAGGCTTTAGGTTGGATAGGTTTTGTGAATATCACCAATGGTGTGGTCATGGGATTGATTACTGCTTTATGTTGAAATAGGACATACAACACATGATTGATAAGGGTGAAGTAGTATTCAACAAGGCAAACCCAGTACGACCCCAAAATCAATCCATGGGGGTCTACAAAGATCCTCTCAATACCAATGATGCACCATAAGTGATTAATACTATCCATGTGGAAGATAGACAAGAAGTTTTGTGGAAACCTTTTGTGATTCGCAGGCATTAAGAAAACACACCTACCCCAACATATCCTCAAACCCCTTTCATCATGCACACATCCCCCACACCACCAAAACCATTCGTCATCTGTGTACCTCCTTCTGTTGCAGCCACAACCATATCATCTGAAAACTAACCCATTCCCTTTGTGATCCGGGTGCCAAAATGCCTTGATACACAACCCACCTCCATTCCCCCACGACCTCTGTGAGAATGTCTTACTGGTAGACTAACAAGAGAACATTTGGAAAGGGAAAACCATTGATACAAATTGGGACCACCAAAGTCAACACTACTAAATGTTGTTTTCATAGGTTTGTCCATTAATGCACCTAGCAAAAGTCATCAAAATGAGGATAATGTCACGAGTCATGTCCCAAACCCAGCATCTTTAGTAAAAACCCCTCCATGGGAAATACGAATGTTGGATCAAATGGAACAAATATCTATAGACAAGGGTGCCCCAAATGGTAAAGACCTAGTGAATGCATTGACCCAGGTCACATAAGCTTTAAAACAAAATAATACCTCTTTAAGCTTGTATGATCTAGTAATGACTTCTTTAGTACATCGAGAAGCTCTCATGCATATGTTAACTTCAATCCCTATTAGTGAGGACCTTCCCGCAGGTGAACCATCCATTCATGCAATATTGTCCACACAACCTTAGGAATCAAAGACTACATCCCTAGAGTTTTGTGCTAAGGATATTAAGCTAGATGAGAAAATAGGAGAAGTTACTACAACCCCTATGTTCATAACGATACAGGTTAATCATTTCAAGATACATAGGGTGCATGTTGATGACGGTGCAGCAACCAATGTAATACGTTTTTCCATCATCAAAAAACTAGGACTTACTGAACAAATATAGCCCATGAAAACTTCTTTCCTAAAATCCTTTAGTGGTTCCCATGTTGGAGTGAGAGGTATGGTTACCTTGGATTTCATAGCCAAGGACCAACTCCCCACATTAGCTGAATTCATAGTAGTCGATGAAATGCCAGGATTTAATCTGATCCTAAGACGTCCCTGGTTGGCTTAACTTAAATTCATATCCTCCCCAATCCATTAGGAGATACACCTACCTTATGAGGGTGGTGAGATCATCATATATGGAGACACAATAGTACCACCTACTTCCTCACACCCTAGAGTAGATCAAGAATCGGAAATTGAGTTCGTTGAGCCTAAGCAAGGAACCATGAGCATACTTCAAAACATAAATCCAATGTTAACTCCCAATCTTTACTAAAACTGAGAAAACACTAGATAATACAAACATAGGGAAAATTCGTATTGATGTTTCTTGATTGGAATTACCCTTTGATATCACCGATGAAGGAGAAGGTGAGTATAAAATCTTACTCGCATGCTCAACCCCACATGTTAAACTACAAAGGATCAAAAAGCAACTCAATAAATAGAATTAAACTAAAAAAATGTCCAACATGATGTTAAACTAAAAATTTCCGTAATGACATTAAACTACAAATGTCCAAAATGACGTTAAACTACCAAATGTCCAAAATGACGTTAAGCTACATAGAGAATGTCCAAAACTATGAATCCAAGGTGCCCTGAATGGTCTTGCCAATTAGATAGGGACTTACTTAATTAGTAAATTTGTTAATGATTGTATAACTAGGCGATGATTTGATGTGTAAATATATTATCGATTTACAAGAAAAACGAGATCTATTCCAAGATTTGATCTCGAAGGCAATGAAGACGATGTAAATTATGCCAAATGATTGTAGAATTCAATGTAAACAAGGTGCAATGAATTGAATTTGAAATATGCATGATCCTGTGACCCGGGATCTACCTTATAGATAAATATGGTGAATACAATAGGATTTACAAGCAGACTTCGATTTGGATGAAGTATCTGCCACCGAAAAGAAGCTAGATCAGAGAGTAAACAAGCAAAGGTCAATCTACCTTGTTCTAGCTAATTTGGGTGCAAGGGAGTCAGGCTCAAAGAAAAATGTCTGCGAACTCGAAGTCTCTAGTCAAAATCTTCTCTCTGTCACTATCAATGCTCTTCTCATCGTCTTGCCAATCTTTTTCCAATACTGTCAAAAATTGCCAACAACTACCAACCCATTGATCGTTGTCAATTGGAGTATTTATAAGATTAGGGTTAGGAGAAAAATGCAGTTTAGATGATGTGTGTTTTGGGCTCACAGAATGTCATTGAGTTGATGTGCTATAGTTGAATCTTATGACGTTACGCTGCATTATGCTCCGAAGCATGGTATAGCGTAACCACCCTTCAAAAAGATAGTTCATTTGGCCTTGTCTTTTGCACTGAACAAACTATCCTGTGACTATGCTATGATACGCTGGGAAGCGTATCGTGGTGTAATCATTGCCACCACCTAGATAAGTCAACTGTGCTACTTACATTAAGCTACATTACGCCGCGTAGCGTAACATGGCATAGCATGGCAAAAGTTAAGATTCTTGAACATGGCTAACTTGCGAAGTTGTAGTGTTATTTTTGTGCATCCCTTATTCTGTTCTATTCTCCCAAAGTCCACTACGCTGGGCTGTGTAGCGTAGCATAGTAGGCCCTTAGCTGAAAAAAGAAAACTTGCTGAGATGCTCTACTTGTTAAAAATCCCTGCCTAAGGCTTGAGACTTTGTTGAATCGTCAAGGTCTCAAAATTTCACAGTGTTTCAATGACCCCTCTTTGTTAACATTTGGAGGGCTTGCCCAAGAAATGTCGACAAAGAATATGAAACACCATAGAGGTAAAGACATCAACAGCATCCGCCAATAGCTACTTGGATTTTGCTTTGTCAAGCTTGGAAGTGTGAAGATGAAAATGCAAGGAGTAGGAGAGGATTTTATAGTTATGAGGGAGGCAGGTTCAAGGAAGACTTAAGTGTGAGTAGGATACTTTGCAAACATGCTATTAGGCATCTTCTCGCAGGTGTTTTCCCAAGAGGTTACTATACTATACTGTACTATAGAGTGGTCATCATAGCGACATCTCCGAGGGGTTAGTAGTATGCCTTTCGGCATATCCAAGGAATTAGTAGAATGCCAGGAGGATAGTAGTGTTGCATCTGTTCCAAAACCCTACCTGTTATGTCTTGTAGGGATGTTATGCAAGAATGATCAAGCTCGCTTGTTTCATGGATCTGTTGGCAGATTCTAGTTTTAAGTCCTGGTAGACCATTGTTGCTAGTTTTAAGTCCCAGTAGACCATGGTCCTAGTTTAAAGTCTAGGCAAACTGAAGTATGCTAGTTTTATGTCGTAGTGGATGGTGGAAGAGCTAGTTTATGGTCCCAGTAGACCATGCTGTGGGTGACAGTTTTGTGTTGTGACCTAGGGACAAGTTTGTGCTAGTTTAACATCTCAGTAGATGAATGCTTACCTTACCAGTTTCACATCATGGTAGATGGTCAAAAACTTTGCCAGTTTAGCATCATGGCGGACGCATGCAAGAGATTGCCAGTTTTACATCGTAGTGGATGAGTATAACACTGCCAGTTCTATGTCATAGTAGACATTTGTTATAGTGCCAGTTTTATGTCGTAGCAGAAATTTATTACCTTGCGTTTAAGCTAAGATATTGTCTAAATGTGGTACTACTTCAGGTACACATGATTCACCAGATTTGAAAGTTTTTTGTCGTCGATGTCCACTAACCTGAATGGTCCGTCGCTGTATGCGTCGATGACCAGAAAGGGGCCTTCCTAGCTTGTAGAGAATTTTCTCTCTAGTTCATGAATGACCTTAAGAACCAAGTCTCCCTTCTTGATTAGTCGCTGATGTAGATTGTGATGATGCTTCTACCTTTTCTGACCCTGATATTTTTTGATGCTGTCAAGCATTTGGATGCACTTTTCTTCTACTGAGTCTAGATCCATGATTCTGGACTCATTGTGTTGAGTCTCATTTATAACCATGGAAAGGACCATCTGTAGTGAGGGAACCTATAGTTCTAGGGATAACACTGCTTCAGATCTGTAGACTAGGATGTAGGGTGTCCTACTGGTAGCTATTCTACATGTTGTACGATCAGCCCATAGCATGTAGAGGATCTTTTCATGCCATCGTTTCTTGTTGCTACTAAGCATCGTTTTCAGTAAATTAATGACCACCTTGTTTGTTGCCTCTGCTTGACCATTTGCTTGTGGATAGAAAGGCGAGGAAAAGGATTGCTTAATACCAAGGTTGTTGCAAAAAGATTTAGTTTCGGCATTGCTAAATTGTGGTCCATTGTCAGTCAAAATAGTCATGGGAAGCCCAAATTTGGTTACTATGTTATCCAAGATAAAATGGCAAACCTATTGAGATGTAATATTTTATAAGGGAATAACCTCCACCCACTTCGTGAAGTACTCAGTGGCGGTGATAATGAAGCTATGTCCTGTGGAAGACTTAGGCATGATGGGGCCTATGATGTCTAGTTCCCATCATTGGAATGGCCAAGTGATCTATGTGGTATGTAGCTCAGTCGATGACACGTGTATCAGATTTTCATAATGCTGGCATGTGTCACATGTCTTAACTTTGGTAAGGTAGTCTCATTCGATGTACGGCCAGTAATACCCTAAGCGTATGATTTTAGTGGCCATGGCTCGTGAAGCTATGTGTCCTGCATATAAGCCCTCATGGAATTCGCTAACTATCCTTTATGCTTGGTCACTATTAACGTAGGTTAACAATAAGGCATCAAAAGAGTGCCTACATAGAGTACTGTCTCCGATGATTACGTATTTCCTGGCACGCTTGTGGATTGCGTCCTTTTGTGCAGAGGTTAATTCATGCAGTGGTTCACCATGCAGAAGGTAGGTTTTAATGTTATCATACCATTCTACACTTAGGAAAGAGATTTGCATCGCTTAGATGACAAGATCTATACATTCCATCATTAAAGCGGGCTAGGTGGAAAACAAATGTGAAGGCACGTTTAAAGCTAGCATAGCTAACGCATCAGCCATAGTGTTCTCACTGCGCAGCATCTGTTGGACGTCAGTCGTTGTAAATTTCTTTAGAAGATCTTTAGCCATATCGCAATAGGGCTGCAGATGCATAGCTTTGTAGGCGTAGACTTCTATGATTTGATTGACAATGAGCATTGAATCGCCTCGGATTGCCAGGTGTTGGACGTTGGGTTCTCTAGCTACTAACAGTCCTCTGAGGAGCCCTTCATACTTTACCACATTCTTCATACAGGGAAACACTAGGTGGTAAGCCAATGGGCGAACATCCTCAGGGGAAACTGTAATGACGGTGGTGGAACTGCTACCTCTGGTAGTTGAAGCTCCATTGAAGTATAACATCGCTTCGAGGCCTATTGATATAGGGCTTAAACTATGTACATGTTCATCAAGAAACTCAAGTTCTATCATGGCTTAATTGTTAACAGGTGATGTTACAAGCTGGTTGGCTATTTCTTGGCCTTTTGTGGAAGATTGACCAACGTAGTGCAAGTCAAATTCTACTGTGATGGCTTTCTAGTGGGCTATCCTACTGCTCTCGTATAAATTATTTGTGATTACACGTAGAATGTTGTTCTTCAAAATTATGTTAACTTGGCTAGGGAAAAGATAGTGTCTACATATTTTGAGTGCAAACACCAATGCCAAGAAGTTACACTCTACTTCATTATACCTCATTTCGTATGCAAATAGGGCATGACTTAGATAATAGATAGGGATTTCTGACCCGTCATCGCTCTTTTGATACAACAACGCAGCTATAGACACATCTAAACTTACCAGGTAGATGTAGAAAGGATGATCCCTTTGTGGTGAGAAAACCATTGGTAAATGTAGCAGCTCTTTCTTTAGGTTGTCAAACACACACTAGCAATCCTCAGTCAATTCGAAGTTAACTCCTTTCTTGAGAAAATGTTGCATAGGATGTAATTTGTCCATTAACTGCGAGATGAACCTCCTGATAAACTATAACCTACCCTGCAACCCACGCAATTCTTTGAGGTTAGTAGGTGGTGCTAGGTTAACGATGGCTTTAACCTTGTCTGGGTCAACTCATATGCTAGCCTCCCATACTACAAACCCCAACATGCATCTAGTTTTGACTCCGAATACATATTTTTTTGGGTTGAGCCATAGGTTGTGCTTGAGACATCGTTTAAGGATTAACTCTAGGTCTTCTGGGTGATCTTTCAACTTCTTAGATTTAATAGCTATGTCGTCTACATATTCGTTCAATCTCTTTAAGAGGTAATTTCTAAAGATATATGTCATGGCGCATTGACAAGTTGCTCCAGCATTTTTTAGCCCAAAGGGCATCATGGTATAACAGAAAGTTCCCTAGGGGTTCATGAAAGTTGTAGTTAGTTGATGTTCTGGGTTGATATGGATTTGATTATATCCCAAAAAATCATCCATGAAGGATAGTAACGCGTGTCTAGCTGTTGTATCGATAAGTTGGTCAATACCCAGTAATGGGAAATTGTCTTTACTTGTTTCCTTGTTCAGATCACGGAAGTCTATATAGATGCATATTCCTCCCATTTTTGTAGAAACAACAACAATGTTTGATACCCAATTTGAATAATCAACCACACAGATGAAACTAGCTTGATATACCTTGGTGATTTCATCATGCAATGCCAACGTGATTTCAAGCTTAATCTTCCATGCTTTCTGTCTAATCACTTTGATACTTGGGTGTAACATGATGTTGTGTTGTATTAGTCGTGGGTCTAAACCTAGCATGTCTTCGTATGACCATACAAACACCGTAATGTTATCTTGGAGCACTCGAGATATATCACTCTGTGTTTGTTGTTTGAGGGAACTAACCCTCAGAGTTTTGCTTTCTCCTTTATGCATAACCACAAAGACCTCAGTGAGGGGATCCTCGGTTACATCACTAGCCTCTAAGTCTAGGGTTTGGACCAAATGTTTTGGCCAGTCTGGGGATACTTTCGAGGCTTCTATGGTTATGTAACAAGAGGAAGCATTAGTTCCTATAATTGCAAGGTTAGTATGTCTAAAAGTTTTCTCGCATGGGCTTGTTAGGGCTAGGGGTGTGAGTAAAGCTTCGTCCATTTGCGAAAAAATCTACAAAAAATGTCAATAATGGAAGTTGTTACATTATTTTTGTCAACATGGTGCAATGAAAGAAGGTTTTAAAGGTAAGTGTCAAAAAGGTTGCTACTTTAAGGTCTTAGCGGACCGTTACAACATACATAGTTTGCAAGAAAATAGCAAGCCAGGATTCATAGGTATTAGCATAAGGTTTTTGCAAAATATAATGAAAGGTATAACATGGCATGTCTAGCATGTCGAGACATCTAATTTAGGATTTTGTGCAGACCGTAGTTAATGCGACCGATTTATGAGACGATAAGATATACGTTAGTTTGAGGTATTTTTGGACTGTCATCAATGTGACATCTACGAGATTAATGGTGCAATCTTTACACTTCATGTGGAACTGACATGCCTGCATTTCAGGAAAGTTCCATGTTGATCAGACACTAAAATGGCAAGTTTTCACCATCTCGTTTATAAGTAGACCATTCGTCCTGAGAGTAAACTATAAACATCGTGAGGTTGAGCTAGGATAAAGCAGAAGGAGAGTGTAAGTAGATGATTTTGTGTAGGCTATTCAGGCATAACCATGGCACTGAAGACCAAAGGAAACCATGGCAAGTTGGTGAGGATTGATGAAGTGAAGGAAACTTAGGGTGAATTTCAAGGGCTCGGGTCGATACTCAGGAGGCTACTCCACTCGCCCAGTAAGTTTTTTTTTCACCTTTCCTTGTATGATTGTTATTTTTGCTGTCATAGCATCGTAATTGTATTTGTTCTGAAGATGTGCACTATGTTAGGTGTCAATACCTGCCTGTGCTAGCTACGCTACTAGAGTTTGTAATATTACCCCAACTACTGTTGTCAAAGACAGATCATGCACCATCACAAGGGTTTGGGTGATCTTGGGTAATATTGTACAAACACAATACGTAACTAGTCAGGTGTCTAGGTATTGTATCTTTACATAGTGAAAATGGGGTTTCATTGCCTTGCTCGTAATGGTTGCATGTTACGCTGGGGTAATATGCGATGTTACCTTTATTGCCATTGTCGGAGACAAACCTTGCACCGTCGCAAGGGTTTGGGCAGTTTTGGTTATGCATCTCTAGCATAAGATGTGATTTTCTGGGAGTCAAGATAATGAGAACACTAGTGTTGCATAATGGATTTTTGTAAGCCGTTTTTGATTTGTTTGGTTCTGATGTTGTTAGTATGTCTAAACTACTTTTTCTAATGGTAGTGTGCTTTATTGTGAAGGATTATGCTAAGGCCCATCCTGATCATCTTGGACATTGTGGTCGTTCTGTGCTGTTTATATGTCCCCATGGCCAATGTTCCTCCTCCCCATGCTTGTGTAGGGGAAGAGGCAGTTTGGTTCCGGCAAGGCGCACGGGAGTTCTTGCAGTTTTTGTTGCATAATTTTAGTGTAATTATTTGGTTGCATCTACCGACCAAGATAGCTGCTGCCATTTTGGAGACGCTACTGGTTGGGTCAATGTAGGGCATCTTACCATTTTTGGTGGATGGCTCAATTGATAGTGTGAGAGGAAAAGATCGCGAATAGAATGTCAAGGGTTTGAGACTTTTTTCTTGGATCTAGGAGATGCTTAGGTTTGATTGTTATCACACCTACAACACACTGTTTGCGGCTCGTCATCTCACGACCTATTTTCAGAATCTACTTAGCATCATGTATTATGTAGGCAGGTAAGTGTTTTCAAGGTGTCATGATGTGCTAACTGTTGTTTGATTTTTGCATCAAGTATAAAAAATTATCTACATTCTGTGACGTAGGTTTTTTATCGATGCTAATGGTCTCCAAGGTGATACAGAAATTTTATCTACGGTCGAAATGGCCATAAAGAAATTCACTTCCATCAGCAATGTGCATGCTGGTGTCCTAGGACAACTAGGGTTTGAAATCCAACACTACCCTATCCATTATGCTAGATTCTTTTCCAAGTGTAGAGACTCCAGATGGCTGGATAAGGAGTGGACTTTGGATCATCCTATCATCGTTGATGATGTACAAGAGAAAATCCCAGCATTTCCTTTGCCCTTTCGACATAGTAAGTTATGCTATGGTGATCAAATATATGACCTTAAGGAGTAGGAACAGTGTATAATATTTTATTATTTTGCTATTTTGTCTAAATTTTTGTTTTATGTTCATAGTTAGAGAATCACGGGAGTTCACGGTGATAGCTTATGGGTGTGAGGAGAGTAGTCTCTTTTTCTACTATGGCGACATAAAAGAAGTGCAACATTGGCTCTGCCATGGAGTGGCCCTAGTTGTCATAACCAATAACCTCCAAGAAGCTGAACTAATGGAGCTATTTCTAGCTATAACCGTTGATGTCACAGTAGCTAAAATGTTAACCCTAGTTGACTCTAGCAAAGAAGATAAGCATCTTCACATCCGCATGCGTAATGTGCATGTGATTTTTGATATTAATGCTTGACTGTTCATTGACTTTTTTGGCATTCCTTCCGATGGTCTTCTGGTGGAAGAAAGGTTAAAGAGAGGTTCTAAGCATTAGAAGGACATAGAGGAGTGGATAGGGATTAAAAAGGAACCAAAAGGCATCCTCGACGATAAAATTTAGCTAGATGTGGCTAATGTCATTTATCCCCTCTTCTGAGCTCACGCCTTCCCCAAACTACTCTCCCAACAAAGAATCCTTAGCATAGAGTAGGCTCAGATCATGTAGGAGGTTATGGAGGAGGGGACATGATATAATTGGGCCAGTTACCTTGCTGAAGGCTTGCAAGCTGAAATGGTCAAGCTTCGTAAGAAGCTTGAGTCTTACTTCAACATGCATTTTTCCTTTTTCATAGCTTGCTTTCAGCTTTTTTCTGAATTCCTAGTGGTTCTCAAGGATGGAGTCTAGGTGCAGCAAGATCGTAACCAGATTTCCAAACCATGGATTTTCTAGGTCTTCTGCACCGTCTGATCCCAAGATCCTCCTGAAGGTATCGAAGAGTCATTTTCACTGACGACTAAGGATATGGTGGCGCCTTGTGTGCGAGGCTAAGATAGCGTGGGTGGGGCACCTCCTTCTTACACTGGTAGTGCATCGAGGGGGAAACACGTTATACCATAAATAGTGGATTAGTCAGTTTAGCGGAAAAAACATCGTCTAGCCGTGGAGTCCTCCAGTCCGACTGGTAAAGAGGAAAGGAAACTGCGAATTAAATTTCACAGGAATGATCCTCCGACTAGTAAGTAGAAGAATGTGTGATTAGTTTATGCATATTATGCTACATATAGATGTCGTTGCGTTGTGTAACACTTGTAAAAAGTAAATAAATTTTTGTTTTGTTTAACTGTGTTGTTTGACAGAAAAAAGGAAGGATGTAGAGGTATTGACCCCTGAAACAGAGGCCATAGTTTTATGGCATGGAGAAGGGGCCCCAGTTTTGGAAAAGGTAGCCCTAGTTAATAACGTAGGCAACACACAAGATCCTATGCCTAAAGGGGAGATGGACGTAGAGGACACTGAGGTCCTTTTGGATGAATTGAAAAAGGAGGAGCGATTTGTCGCTCGTAACTTTGACCATGTCCTTGGAGAGCAATCTTCCCACTATTACCCCTGGGGTTTTGTTGCATCGGAGCTTTGTGTTATTGTGATGCCTCAATTGGCCTTTACCTATTGTGCTATATTTAACTTGTTTTGTTTGCATAATAGGCACTTCTGGTAATAGTGGTGTACCTTTGTCAGTAGCCTCGACTCAAAATTGGGGTGAAGCCCGTGATAAATTCACCTTTATGGAGGGCATTGTGAATGATATGATTAGTCGCTTAGAGTGAATCGATCCTAAAATTGGTACGTCACTGTTGTTATGCAGGAGTTGTTTCCATTGCGACATTAGGTTATTCTGTTGTGTCTAACTATTATATTTTATGTTACAGGATCTCGCCTCAGATGGGATCCCAAAGAGTCTGTTAACATAGACACTACCCCTAAACCTTCACTAGAAGTGACCAAAGTGCCACGTAGCCTTTACGATGAGATGAGTAAATGTGCGTTATGCTTGGCCCGTTCTTTATGGAAGTGTCAGAACGTCAACAAAGATCTTTAGAAGAGGCTGAAGAAAATAGAAAAGGAGAAAATGGACCTAACTACTAGGGTTGAGGACCTGAAGTCCCAGAATGAATTTTTGCAAGCTCAAGAGACCAATGACGAGAATTGGCAAATAGCTATGATTGACTATGCCCGTTATTGGATGATCGTCAGGAACAACGTCCAAGCTAGCCGTGAGCTCATTGAGAAATGGATGCAAATGGATCTCCTAGCCCAAAAGAACCAAGAATGGAAGGATTTCAGTGCGAGGGTCCAAGAATGGAGGCAGGCACAGAAAGACCATAAGAACGTGTATAAATGAGAATGTGCTACCTACCGCCAACATTACAGGGATTCTTCGGTTGAAGCGTAGTCCCTCTATATGGTCCTCGATGTCGTCAGTGCTTTTGGAGCATATGAAAAGTTTCAAGAGCAAGTGACAATAAGCACCTCCCCTGAGAAAGAAATAACCCTCCCTAGTGGGGAGACTACCGTCCCTTCCTTCTTTCCTGAACCACCCCGATGGACTCCTGTGGAAAAGGGAAAGGTTAAGGTTGGGACTGATCTAGGAGATGGCATTTGGGCTGAGCTCACTGAGGACGAGATCATGTGACGCCTGTGGGTCATCTTGGAATAAATTCCTTTTGCAACTAATGCAGGACCATCACAGGTAAGTTGTATGACTGTTGTATTCTTGTTATGCATAATTTTGGTGATGACGCTAATGTTTGTTTCATGTCAAATCGTAGGATCGATAAGAAGAGGGTCCTCATGAAGAGGAGCATGATGGAGATGATGGCCCTCACGAAGAGGGTCACCATGAAGAGGAGCTTAGAGAGGATCGCCCCCATGAAGATACACCACACAAAGAAGGTCTTTATGAAGATGATCCTCATGAGGCAGAGGTGGAGTTAAATGGCGCAGATGGAAGTGGTAACAAAGAGGATGTGAAGCGTGGTGATATTGGCCAAACATTTTGTTATAATGAAAGGGAATAAAGAGTCATGTTCTTTGATCGATGTGATCGTAAAATAACATTTTAATTTTTTCTTTTTCTTTTTGATTTTATGAAGGGAAAATGTATCATCAGAAAAGTTACACGTTTTAGGCCACTACAAGCCGCTAATAGTTTAAGGCTATTTTGGGTCAGCTCATCGTAAGCATAAAAGAATAAACAAAATTGCCAGTTTTAGGTCATAGCGGGCCATAACTAGTTTAAGGCCATTTTGGGCTAGACCATCATAAGTGTAAAAGAATAAACAAAATTGCTAGTTTTAGGCCGTATTGGGCCATAACTAGTTTAAGGCCATTTCATGCCAACAATAGTTTAAGATAATTTTGGGCCAAGCCACACACATGGAAGGAAATAAACAAAATTGCCATTTTTAGGCCATAGCAGGTCGTAATTAGTTTAAGGCCATTTCAGGCCAACGATAGTTTAACGTCGATTTTGACCGACGATAGTGAAAAAGCATAATGATAATGATGTGATGTAATGGAATGTGAGCTGCATGCCAATAAGCAATGTAAACTGATATAACATGTTATGTCAACATGTTTATTAGTTAACCCCATAGCTGCTTCTTCATTTTTAAGCTTGGTGATGCATATGGATGAGGAGGCTTATTACAATGTTCCTCTATGCTACCATCTTCCCCCTGAAAGGGTAGTTCAGCCTAGGTCAAGCTTTCATTGGCCACTATGTCAGCCTGTTCAACTGTTGGGATAGGGGTTTGATCTTCGGGGTCCTCAACCTGTGAACCCTATTCCATTTCCACATTGTTAACCACTTGAGGGATCATCTTATTACCATGGATGATCACTTCCCCCCTTGCATAGGGCAAGTGGATCTCTTGATGAATGGGTGATGAAACTGCCCTCCATTGAGCCAACCAGGACCTCCCCAAAATTAGGTTGAAATCGAGCATCTCCTCGATGATGATAAACTCTACGTCTGTGGGGAATTGATCCCCCGCTACAAAGTTGATGTGTACCATTCCCTTGACTTGCACTTGTGCCCCATTAAATGACCTCAAACATGAAGTTTTCGTGGGATTGATCTGGTCGATCAAACCCAGTTTATCCACTATGGGATATGGAATGACATTGGTAGCAGCCCCGTCATCTACGTGTACTCTCTAGATTCTGTACTGGCCGACCCGAATAGTGATGAACATGGGCACTGTTGTCACCTGACCCTTTTCCGGGTCATCCTTAATGGATTCATTATGAAATGTCAATTGGGGAGACCGTGGTTGTTCGATAGTGGGAGGAAGCATGATCAAATGGATTGCTTCTTCCTCTGCGAGTAAGCTCTCATCCATAGGTATGAACGCTAACATGTGAACCATGGCTTCATGATGCTTTTTTGATGTCATCAACAAGTCATAGAGGCTCAACGTTGTATTTTGTTGTTTAAGAGCCTGCTTGATTTGCGTAAAAGCATTGAGGAGATCATGCGCACGATTAGATTATTTGCTACCCTTCTCTTCTTCCATTCATTCCAAGAGACGAATCTCTTGAGGAGGAACAGTTTCTGGTTAGGGATTGCATTGTCTTGGACTGGGAGAAGATCATCGCATTTGCATAACACTATCTTTTTCAGATGGTGGGGCCAAGGGCACCGAGGAGAGGGACGTAGGCTTAGAGAACCCAAGCATAAGGCAGTCCTTGGCTGTGTTACCTATCATACGCCTTCTCCTTTCTTGGTAGGTTGTGATTGGGGCATTGACTTAGAGATTTTCCCCTATGTAGCAGGAGAAACTAATGGCTTTGGCACCCTGATGACAAAGGGTGCCCTAGGTGTGGGCGTAGGCTAGGCCGCGACTTTACTGACAGTGGGCTGTGGAATGAAGGTCTTAGGTGGGGCTCAAAGGAAAAAAGGTTGTCACTTAGCCATACCCGTCGATGTTGATGGGCTTGTCATCTGAGGTGGACGAGGAGGTACACACAACACAAAGGGTTGCTTTGGCAGTGCCTGGCCATTTCCCTCCATACCCATAACATTGATAGTGTACCCTGGGTTATTTGCGTTTAACGAGTCTTGGTACACATGCATGGACTAATTTTCCAGACGGACCTGGCTACTACCGTCTAGGATTAGTTTACCTTAATCGATCATGCGTTGAATTTCATCTTTCAATTCCTAGTAGTAATCTGTGTCATGACCACACAGTTGGTGATAGTCACAGAAACAGTCGATCCTAAAGTTTTTGGAAACTAGCGGTTCATTTGGGAAGGCCAAGGAGGGGTTCTTGAGCAACTCACAATGCCATCTGTGGTGTTTCAGATCCTCTTTGGACACCTTCTTATGTTTGATGTGGCCAGTTCCCATCAATTGCTTCAAAAGTTCTGAAGGCTTTACAAGTAGAGCCGTGTATTTTGAGTGATCTTTACTCTCAAAATTAGGCTTTGGCTATGGGGATGCTTTAGGGGTAGGTGATGTTTCTTGATGAGAACTATTTGAGCTAGTTGTGGGCTCAGCAGGCACCGTAGATGCCTTTTTGTTGTTGTTTTTATTATTGGACCCTTCAGCTACAGCCTCTACCATCGTTGTTGTATTTTTGCTCTTATCTTTGCTATTGTTGTTGGCATTTTTGTAGACCACATACACTGGGTCTTTACTAGCCTCTTCCATGTATTGAATTCTCTTAGTTTGACCAAAGGCTTGGGTAAGGGAGCAAGGAGAAAGGTAATACATTTTGGACTTAATGAAGTCATTGACTGCCCTCTTGAAGATTGCCAATAGATGGGCCTCCACAATGGGTTCATGGATTTCATTCAAGGTTGCACTCCACCACTATATAAACTTTTGGACTGGCTCGAGCAGATCTTGCTTGACTCCCATAAGCTGATCTAGCGTGACATCTATTTTTAGGTTGTATTTGAAATGAGTCATGAACTGAGTTAGCATTTCTTCCAAGGTTGAGATGGAAGAAAGTGGAAGTGCATGATACCAGTCTAAAGCTTTACCCATTAGGGACATAGTAAAGACATGTATGATGGTATGTGGCCATTTTTTCAGTAACAACGACTCTAACCTAAAGGTAACTAAATGGGCGTTGGGATTGCCTTCCCCATTATATTTTGTAAAATGGGGAAGTGGCATCCTAGGGGGTAACGACAAAATGGCCACTGCTGGATTGATAGAATCGTCATGGTAAAAATCCATGACCTATATTATGTCAGAAATGGTAGCCTTGAGGTGTCTAACCCCCTCGGTAAGGGTTTGAATAAGTTGGAAGGCTTGATCCAGACCCGGGGACGAAGAGGTTGGTTGTGGAATAGCATGGGAAGTCATGCTAGGTGGTGGGATAGGAGTGGTAGCTTGGCCGGTGTGCAATGCTATTGGAACCATTCCTATAGGCAATGTCGCTTGTAGCATCCACCACCCGATAGGTGGTGTAGGTGGGGCGATAACCATCGATTATGCCATGGGATACACTATTTGCATGGCTGGGGGCATAAAAAATGGCCCTGTAGTGGGGTTTAGTGTCTCTAAGACTTGGTGCTGATGGTGGTAAATATGAGACATCTGCGTAGGATGTGCAACGAAGGATGATGTATTTGGAGCCCACCACATGGTAGTGGTGGGTCCTGTCATGTAAGCTGGGATGAATGCAAGAGTTGCGTGTAATTGCGAAGTAGGCACTACATTCACATACGGTGACGTAGGCGCAAGTATGCGATGAGATGGATTGGCCAATTGTGACTGCGGAGGAATGGTCTGTAAAGGAATACCACCTAGGAGGGTAGCTAGAGAGAAGAAACATTGATGGGCGTTATGTGCCACATGGTCGGCGGTAGTCAATGATAATTGCGTAGTGATCATAAATAGCAGATTTACGTGGGACACTGTGGAGGGAGGAGCCATGACAAAGCTGGCATGAATACCTCCCTCAGAGTGGGAATCTAAGTCTTCCTACCCATCGTGGGATGCTTCATCGTAGAACATCTCATCTTGTTGTTCAGCTAACACCCTGGCCATTAACAGCTAGTCCAACATCCATTGTTGCTGGTCTATCAGGGGTATGGAGGCATTAGGTGAAAGAACGAGTTCCTTCCCGTTACAATAGATGAACTCATATTCACATTTCTCTTCAAGTTCCTATGGGTACATGGGCAGATTTACCATAAGTTTGGTGTAGAGGAATTTGTAATGTTCCTTATGATAAGCGTGTTCCTTGGGCTCTTTATTTTGAATCTTGAGGGACCGGCGTAGCCGCAGCAGACTGGTCGGTGGCTCAACAACAGCAGGTGTAAGCTGCATCATCCAAGGGTTTTCTAGGCTAGTGGTGTTGATGGTGGTGGTTGATGTAGCCATTCTCTATGTAGCTTATAGGGTAATGACAAAAAGGACAAAGATCACAAGGGAAAAGGTAGGCCAAGGTGAAAATGGGCTTTCTATCCTATAGGATTCCAAAGGAATCATCGAAGTGACCGATCTGTACGACATGATCACGTAAACAACCAGGGAGGTATTACGTTTACATCAATCAAAAATGGGTACAGAAAGCTTACAGGACTACCTGTAAAATGCATATCAGAGGTTTAGGGCCTCCTTCTAGCTCTAGAAAACTGTAACAATGGAAAATGTCAGTTGCTAGAAACACCAAGTGGATCTCCGTGTACATAGTTTTAACTCCAGATCCTCGCGAGGGTCATGCTGGAGAAAATGAATTTGAGGTATCTTGAATGGTCTTGCCAATTAGATAGGGACTTACTTAATTAGTAAATTCATTAATGATCATATAATAGGCGATGATTTGATGTGAAAATATATTATCGATTTACAAGAAAAACGAGATCTGTTCCAAGATTGGATCTCGAAGGCAATGAAGACGATGTAAATTATGCCAAATGATTGTAGAATTCAATGTAAACAAGGTGCAATGAATTGAATTTGAAATATGCACGACCCCATGACCTGGGATCTACCTTATAGATGAATAATAGGATTTACAAGTAGACTTCGGTTTGGATAAAGTATTCGCCACCAACAATAAGCTAAATTAGAGAGTAAACAAGCAAAGGCCAATCTACCTTGTTCTAGCCAATCTAGGCGCAAGGGATTCAAGCTCGAAGAAAAATATCTGCTAACTCGTAGTCTCTAGTCAAAATATTCTCTCTATCACCGTCGATGCTCTTCTTGTCATCTTGCCAATCTTTTGTCAATACTGTCAAAAATTGCCAACAACTACCAACCCTTTGATCCTTGGCAACTGGAGTATTTATAAGATTAGGGTTACGAGAAAAAAGTGTTTTAGATGACATGTGTTCTGGGCCCACAAAATTCCGTTGACTTGAAGTGCTGTAGTTGAAGCTTGTGATGTTACGCTGAATTACGCTCTGAAGCGTGGTATAGTGTAACCACCCTTCAAGAAGACGGTTCATTTGGCTTTGTCTTTTGCATTGAACAAACTATCCCATGACTATGCTATGATATGCTGGGAAGCATATCATGGTGTAATCACTACCACCACTTGGATAAGTTAATTGTGCTAATTGCAGCACACTACATTACCCCACGTAGCGTAACGTGGCATAGCACGGCAAAAGTTAAGATTCTTGAACATGGATAACTTGCAAAGTTGAAGTGTTATTGTTGTGCATCCCTTGTTCCATTCTATTCTCCCAAAGTCCACTCTATTGGGCTGCATAGCATAGCATAGTAGGCCCTTAGCCAAAAAAAAAGAAAACTTGCTGAGATGTGCCACTTGTTGAAAATCCTTGCCTAAGCCTCCAGACTTTGCTAAATCATCGAGGTCTCGAAATTTCATGGTGTTTCAAAAGCCATGACCTCTCTCTCATTCTTTGGAATTTCCTCTGAAACAACACCAAAACTTTAAATTCAGTTTAATATAGCTCATAGGTAAACCCAATAAAAAAGCAAATATGTAACAATAAAAAAAACCACTTACCCTCCACTGGTAGTATAAAACGGATCTTCTTTTTCCTTGGAGGTCTCACACCTGGGGCAGATTCTGTTGCATGTTCCTTCCTTTTCACCTTTGCCTTGGACTTTCCAACAGTTTCACTAATTAAGCATTTAGCCCTCTTAACAGATGCACGTAGCCTAGGTGATTCCAATGCCAAGTTGTCATGGGAATGATGAGAACGGCTGGCCATATCTCCACTAGTAACTGATACAAACTCCTCAATGTCTTCCAGCGGGTCCTAGGACCTAGTGGTGCTATATAAGTGGTGAATCCAAGGGTGGGATAATTGTGAATGGTCCCTCAAAATGTAGTGGTTATCCTCATGAGCTACTAGGAATTCATTGAACTTGCGCAGGTATCCTACAAAGAAGATAAAGGTGAAGTGGGACTTTTCATGGATGCTTGGACGTAACCTAATAATTTCCCCACAACGGCCAGATCCTAGAAATTGTGTCCAATTGTATTGCATTCCTATCTCCAAAACTGCATGCATCACACATGCAAACTCAATCCCAAGATTTCTCCCTTGAGAAAGAGATTTGGGAAATGCCCATGCTCAGAAGAGAGGATACAAGAAGTTCACTTCCATCAATCATGTGTCCTCTCGCATGGAAAATCCCTTAGGGCCCTTAGATAAACCTAACCACTGCTCAAGCTCCCTTATGACCTTCCCATCTTTAGTTGCTTTTTCTATAGCTACCATGGCACCATTCATGGGAATGCCAAAAAGATCGGAAAGAAACTTAGTGGTTAGGTGGAATGATACCTTTAATCCCCGAACCTGTGTGGTAAAACAAGAAGCATCACAACTAAAAGAGTCAACAATCATAACCATATCAGCAGTCGGAATGCTAGGAGTCAAGGCTGTAAACAGGTCCATCAAACTAGCTCGGGTGAGGTGACCAATAATCAAATCAGAAGCTTGCTTTTGTAAGCACTTTTGTGATTTCTCTACCTCCCCATACTTTGTAAAAAGTGTAGCCTCAGTATGCCCTGTAGTAATAGTAACTTCTTTAGGGGGGATTATTGTAAAATAAAAACATAGAGTAGAAAGTTAGAAAAGGGACATGACACACAATGATGCAACAAAAAAAAGGAAAATGGAGTCTAAGGTGCAATCACTTACCATTTGTGACTAGTGAAGGCAAGGTGGGTGCAAGATCAATCCCTTGGGGAAAAATTGGCCCATTAGAAGACCAATCCTTATGTAACCAACTACAGGCCTGGAAATGCTCAAAGGCTCTTGAAAATTTCCTATGGGAGTCAACAAGGGCCATCTTGGTCTAGTCTAACACTGTGGCATGAAGAATGGGGCCCACCATAAATGTCTCTAGCACCAAGCACATTAAAGCAAGCCCACCATCATCATCGTGCATTCCATGTTCATCAAAACGGGGCCTACATGGGAAAACAACATTCACATTTAGATGATGACATAAAATTAAAAAAGAAATCACAAGTTAAAGTAAGACACAAAGGAGCACACCTATCCACTTGATATACTATCCTGGGTGGGTTCTAAAATAAAGTATGCACACGGAGGGCAAGGAAAAGTGTGTTGCTACTGTTGTAATGATTACAGGTAGGAAACTCCCACACACGAGTTAAAGGACAAGTGGATCTAGGACCCTCAGTAGGACCTCCATCAACTCTAAAAGGTCCCTCATCAATATTAGCATGTCTTGTGTAGCCATGGGCAAAATGTTCTTAATAATATCACAAGCCGTCTATTCACTTAGATGAGATCATATGACAACACTGAAATTTTGCAGTATAAATGATAAGAATGAACTAGCCCCTGGATGAAACCATATTATATGGGGCCCAATTTGCATGTCATAGGGAGGTGTGTCTGGCCAAAGGGGGCCAAACCAAGCAAGTACCCCAACGAGCTCAATAACGAGGAGAGAAGATTTAGGTCCCCTACACATAACCAAGACATTGGGTAAGTGAAAACTCAAAGAACTAACAATAGATCAACATCACATAAAACCAAAAAAATCACATACACAAATATAGCACCCCATGAGACGAGGACACTAACATCTATTTAGTGTAATCTTATGCTTACTGGGGCACATTGAAATTGGTTTCAGAGCAAATCCATGTTTAAATCATTAATCCCAGAAAAAAAAATAAACAATATAAACAATATAAAATTTAGAAATCATTGAACATCTTGGCGAATTACTTTTCAAAGTAAGGAAGACAAGACACTCATACCACAACCTCTCAAAGGCAACTCACACTAGGAAAGTATTCTAACAAAGTCACGTAGTCCTCCCTCAACACTCATGCTAGGTGCATACAATCCTTGTCCATAACTTAGCAATCATATAGCAGCCAAAGGAGAAACAGAAAAGAGAATAGGCCCTCTCCAAACGAGTCACGCTAGGCGTTCCCACCACCAAGTCATGCTGCCCAGGGAAGAAAATTGAAAATTTAAGCCATGCTACCCAAGGGAGAAAATTGAAAATTTAAGTCACACTACCCAGGGGAGAAAATTAAAAATTTAAGTCACGTTGTCCCAGGGTAAAAAAATGCCAAAATTACAGTCACGCTGTCCCAGGGCAAAAAAGGCCAAAATTACAATCATGCTGTCCCAGGGCAAAAAAGGCCAAAATTATAGTCACGCTGTCCTAGGACTAAATCCTGAAATCCCAAGTTCCGCTGAGAGCCCTTGAAAAATTCAAAATTCACAGGTCATGTTGGGTTCCTTATGAGACCCAAATTTAAAATAGTCATAGTCACGCTGAAATTCAAAATTTCAGTCATGATGAGATTCAAAATTGCAGTCACGCTGAGTTCCCCAAATTTATAACATCTTTATAGTCTTGCTCGCTACCCTCCAACATTGAAAAATTTTTGCCCAAAAATTTACAATTCACGCTAACCGTTTCCTGCCAAATTTTGCAAGCAACACTACCCTACCTTGAGGTGAAAATTTTACAGTCACGTTGCCAAGTAAGGGTAGGACACTCACGTTGCAACACCCACAAAGAAACCCTAGGCTCACGATAGCCTCCCCCTGATAACCATGCCACCAAAGCCCCAAAAGCCCAAATTTGTAGCTCATGCTACCCTTCCAAAACCCCAAGACACTGTCCAGAACACTGGTGGAAATGATTCCTAATGATGTAGCTCACACACATGTGAATAAAAAATTAGTCCTCTCCGCATTTGTGCTAACTCCCCCTACAACCCAAAAACCCCAAGAAAACAAGAAACCCTGTGAAAGCCATGCCAAGAAAGCCAAAAACCCAGAAAAAAACTGAAAATGCCACAAAACCCAAAATCATAGCACAAAATCTCATCCCAAGTAAACGATACTTGTAGAAATGCCAGAGCAAAAATTGGGGACAGAGAATTTACCTGTGCAAGGCCTTCTTCCATGTCAGAATCTTGACTTGGGGGAGATGTTGGAGGAGCTCCTCACTCTCCTCCACAAATGACAAGGCTGCTTGCTTCCTTCCCTCCCCCCTCCCCCCCACCAGTTGCCTTCTTCTTGCCCTTGCCTTTTATGGTCATGCTGATGCTGATGCTAATGCCTTGGCTCACATTACACTTTGGAAAGGTCACGCTGTTCTTCCAATTGCGAGCAACTCATGCTAACAGAAATGAGGTTTTCTCTTTCAAAATTCCCTTTTCTATCACCACTATTATTATTTAATTTTTTGACCTTTTATTTCAGTTCCTCTTCTTTACTTTGGTTACATGTTGTGGTTCAAACCATCTTTGCCTAATGATGGCCTAGTTTTCTTTGTCATTCCAACCCCCGAAATAGGGCCAAAAAATTTCTTATGGAAAAAAGGAGGAAAGTGCTGAAAAATCAAAAAAAAATCAACAAATAAACATGTATAAACACTTGGAAACAATATAAAATTTCATAAAACTTTAAATCTCCACGATCTTATTGTCCACTTGAAAATTTAAAATTTAAATATAGAGTTTAAAACTCAAAAATTTTAAAATTTTAAAATAGTGCATACACTCGGTTCAAATGGCAAGTCAACACGTGGCCCGGTATGGCCTTAAATTGCCATGTGGCCCGGTATGGCCTTAAACTACCATAACTTCCACCACATCTCCTAATTTTGTCAGTACACAATTTAATTATCCTATGTTTGTTTACACTTTGTAATTCTCCTGCCAAAAGGATGTCTCTTACTTCACTCCCATTTTAAATTGGCAGGAGTGAGCACCATGGTGACCAAGAATATTCTCTCAACATTGTCTCTCAGTGGACCATACGAGGAGGTAGAAAGAGCAATCAACCTAGAATCCCTGGATCTAAATCCATCTACCTATATCGATTTGATAGCCTCCACTCAAGAAACCTCAAACTGGCCTAAAAACATGGCTAAAATTCTTGATCTAGAAGCTAACAATATCATTGAAGATCCTTTGGTTGAAATCCCCATTACCATGGATAATGGCGAAGTTAGAACATTGAAATTAAGTGCCTTACTAGACTCACAACTCGTAGGTGACATCACCCAGGTGTTAAAAGACAACATAAAGACATTCACATGGTCATATACAGACATGCCATGATTAGATACCAGAATCATCCAACACAACATTATCCTTGATGAAAAAATTAAAATAGTAAAACAAAAAGCATAAAAGATTAGACCTGAGGTTGCATTGGCTGTCCGTGCTCAAATCACAAAACTCTATCAAGTCAGTTTCATCTGAGCCATCGATTATTCTGATTAGGTGTCAAACATTGTTGTAGTTCCTAGGAAGAACAACAATATACGCATATGCATTGACTTTCGTGATCTCAATGTAGCCACTATAAAATATGATTTCCTGTTACCTAGCATTTATCAACTTATTGACATGATTATTGGGCATGCACTATTGTCCTTCATGGATGGATTTTCTGGATATAACCAAATAAAAATCAATTTGGAACATCAACCTATGACAACTTTTATGACACCTTGGGGCACATTCTGTTATACAATGATGCCATTTGATCTTAAAAATATAGGTGCCACATATTAGTGAGCAATGACATACATATTTAGTGATTACATGCTCAATTTAATCAATGACTATGTTGATGACATCGTGTTCAAATCTAAAACAACTGAACAATACAAAAAATATCTAGACTTGGTGTTTAAATGATGCCTCAAGCATGACCTTAGACTCAACTCGAAGAAATGCATTTTTTGCATCAAAACAGGCAAAATTCTCAGTTTCCTAGCCTCCGAAACAGGGATACAGGTAGACCCCGATCAGGTTAAAGTAATAACCAATATGCAACCACCAAGAAACCTCACAGAACTACGTGGCCTCCAAGGTAGACTGCAATTCATCAGATGCTTTATCAAAAGACTGATGGATAAGTTGAGTCCCATGCAACATCTATTATGAAAGAATGTACATTTCCAATGGACTTAATAATGCTAGGAAGCATTCGAAAACATAAAATAAGAGTTGTCTCAACTACCAACTGTTTATCCTCCACAAAGTGATAAACCTTTCTACATCTACCTTACAACTCCCAATTCATCCATTGCATCAATGCTTTGTCAAAAATGTGAGGATGGAGTTGAAATCCCTATATATTACTTGAGCCATGCATTAATCACCTATGAACAATGATACAACGATGTAGAAAAATCATGCCTCGCCCTCATCTTCTCCTTGAAGAAATGGCAGCATTATCTCTTCTGTAATCAAGTTTACATCATCTGCAAAGATAATGTTCTTCATGCCATCACTAATAGCATTTATGAGTCGAATAGGCTATCTAGGTGGAAAGCAATGATTGCAGAGTTTGAGTTGCACTACGTCACTCAATCGTCTACAAAAGGTCAAGAAATAGTCACGCAACTAACCATCTCGCCGACGCATGATCAAAAGACAATAAACCTCAAATTCCTAGATTAAAATATTAATAGTATAGACACTGTACCTGATAACTACGAGGTAATCCTCTACTTCAATGGAGTCTCAACCTCTCGAGGAGGAAGTGTTGCAGCCATTTTAACATACCCCTCAGGAGAAGTCCAACCCTTTGCCTACCACTTAACATTTCCTTGCACCAATAACATGGTGGAATACGAAGATCTTCTTAGAGGCCTTCAAGTAGTGTTAAACTTCAGGAATCTCACACCTTATAGTTCGTGGAGATTCACAATTAGTCATTAATCAAGTCACTGAGGTTTACACATGCAAAGCTCTCCATTTGCAACCTTATTGTGATTTGACCAAACATTTGATGAGGCAACTAGTAGAAGTGGATATACAACATGTCCTTAGAAGCAAAAACATAATTACCAATGCACTCGCTACATTAGCCTTAAACATGACACCCAAAATGTTCCACGCATTTCCTAGCTCTATAACAAGTTGTGCCAAACCTATAATTAATACTCTAGATGAAGTACCTATAGCATCCGTTAGTACAACACATGCAATACAATGGTACAATGATATAAAGGAGTACCTTCTAAGAGGTGAACCTCTACAATACTTGACAAATGCTCAAAAGGACACTGTGCAAAAACGCTCCCAGCAATATGCATTAATAGGAGACACCTTGTGTCACAAATCCTATGAAGGCATTCTATTGATGTGCGTTAGTAGCATCGATGGTCAAACGATCATGGAACAAGTCCATGAAGGACTTTGTGGAGGGCACATAGCACCCAAAGCAATGGCAAGAAAGATTAGGTGCTTAGGTTACTATTGGCCACACATGTAGTATGATTGCATCTCCAAGGTAAGAACGTGTGTCATTTGCCCAAAGCATGGTAATTAGATACATGTGCCACCGAATGAATTGCATACAACACAAATCACATGGCCATTCCAAAAATGGGGTTTAGACTTAATTGGACCAATAACACCATCATCTTCAGCAAGACATAGCTTTATTATCACTACGATTGACTACTTCACAAAATGGGTAGAAGCTATTCCCCTTAGGAAGACCACCTCAAAACACATTTGCACTTTCATAATAGAAACCATCATAACTCATTTTGGTATTCCAATGACCATCATTACCGACAATGGACCACAATTTAGCAATGCAGATACTAAAAGCTTTTGTGAAATCCTGGGTATTAAACATGCATTTTCATCACCTTACTACCCATAGAGCAATGGTCAAGCAGAGGCTACAAACAAAACTATCATCATGGTGCTCAAAAAGATGCTGAATCAGAGTAAGAAATGATGGCATGAACAATTAGTCTATGCATTGTGGGCTTACAGAACGATACATCGAACATCCAGAAGTAAAAATCCATATAGTCTTATGTACGGATTTGAAGCTGTTTTACCTTTAGAATTGCAGGTTCCCTCATTGCAGATAGCTCTCTCCAGCCTCCTCAATGAAAGTCAAAACAATGAATTGTGCATTGCTAACCTCAATTCAGTAGAAGAGGAACGTGTGCGAACACTTGATCAAATCAAATGATACCAAAAAAAATAGCGGCAATGACACAAACACGATTTGTACAAGCACCCAATCAAAGAAGGATACTTAGTCCTTAAAGCCATACGTGAACACTTAAAAAAATTCTCAGCCAACTGGGAAGGGCCTTACTTAGTCACTAAGGAGTACAATAATGGAGCATTCAAACTTGCTGATATGAATGGGAACAAGTTCACTAATCCTACAAATCACTTGTACCTAAAATGATACTATGTCTGATAAAATTTGAGGTACGTCATAGTCTTAGCATCATGACTTAAAACTGATACCACAAAGTAGTCCTAGCATCATGACTTAAAACTGATACCATACAGTAGTCCTGGCATCATAACTTAAAACTGATACCATAGAGTAGTCCTAGCATCATGACTTAAAATTGATAGCACAGAGTAGGCTTGGAATCATGACTTAAAACTAATACCACAGAGTAGTCCTAGCATCATGACTTAAAACTCATACCATACAGTAGTCCTGGCATCATAACTTAAAACTGATACCATAGAATAGTCCTGGCATCATGACTTAAAACTAATACCACAGAGTAGTCCTAGTATCATGACTTAAAACTGATACCACAGAGTTGTCCTGGCATTATGACTTAAAATTGATACCACATAGTACTCCTGGCATCATGACTTAAAATTGATAGCACAAAGTAGGCTTGGAATCATGACTTAAAACTAATACCGAAGATGGTCCTAGAGTCATGACGATAAACTGACACCACAGAGCTCTATCTGGTACGACACTAAACTATTATACTTGTTTGCCATGATGTGAAACTTACATCTTGAGTCCACTAAGACTATAAACTAGTTTGCCTCTTTATAGTCTTCTATGACTATAAACTAGTAGCACACCATTTGCTACGATGTTAAACTAGCACCATCCAAGGGGTTATGACGTGAAACTAACCCACAACAGTCTGCCAAGACTATAAACTGGTGGCATCATCAAAGACCAGGCAAACCCCTTAAAAAGATGTGTTGTTGCAATGAGCTATACATGTTCTATAAAGACTTGCTGCATGATTTGTCTCATGGATCCTAATGAAGTTGATGTTGTTCATGATTCTGTCTACTTTTGAATTGCACGTGGTGACTCCATCTCCTTGTATAATGTGTTTAGTTAACCGATTCATTTGTGTTTTTTCTTGTCTTCTTGGAGTTTTATTTGCAAGATGATACTCTTGAGGCGTTCGTACATAGATGCACTTTATCATGCTGAAAAGGCATCACATTCTTCCTAATGCACATAACTAAGTTAATCAATCCGTTCATAAGTATATTCCCAACTCTTGACACATCCCCTATTTCTCCATCATGTCCCGATTATCCTATTCAATTACACCCCTAGATACATTCCACTTAGCTCAAAACTCTTGATACATTGTTGCATACTATAACTTCCTAAGCAGTTGCAATGCAAAACACAGTACACAATGCATGACCCAAAATGTAAGCACTCAAACACAAGCACAGCGCTAAAAGCAAGCTCTTTGAAAAAGACCAAAGAGAAAAAGAAAGACAAAAACAAAGCAAAAACAAAAGAAAAGAAGAAAAAGAAAAAGAAAAAGAACAAAAAGGTCAAAGAGAAAAATGCACAGAAAAGGTCTTCATGACCCTGTTGACATCATAAACCATAGACTATTGGCTATTCTCATACAAGCCTCAGGCAAGAAGGAAATTGTCTTGAAAAATAGTTACAATTGGGTCTCAAAGAGACCATGTTGCACATTCATTGTGTAGCTTTGGCTGTTTACAACGGGCCCTGTAAACACTCTATAAGAGTCCCATTTATCCAAAGAACATACCTCCTATGTCTTGGTTCTGAGTCTGCTAAAAACCTAGATTTTTACAAAGACCAATGACATAACCTGTTCACATAAGAGCATTCCTCTCCCACAATTCCAATAGCAATTATCACCCTTGACTGACTCCTAGCATCCCTGGTTACAACCAATCCCCTCCCCTTTGCATCTCAAACTGCATTTCCCCGATCCCATGTACTTTTGGACACGGTGCGATGAAATCCAGCCAAGGGCCGACGGACAATGTTTGGTGCTTGGTTGTTCATGGTGTTTTGCACTTCTTTGTCAATGCCTCTCAGGTGGATTCATCCAGACGTCCACAAAGAGGAGCCAATGAAACACCACTAATTTTGGCCTAGCACTTTGAAATGGAAACGAATCAAGCCCTTTCAAGGTTTTAGGGATAACATTTGGCTAAGGCATGGCATTCACACTAACTTGGGAACTCACGTTGGATGCTGAATGCTGACAATTCATGCTGGACACTGAAAATTCACACTGGAGGCTATGGTCATGATGTGGTCACGTTGTAGCATGACCTCTAGCATGACCAACTTTCACAACTCCAAATAGCCTCCAAACCAACTCAAAATGACTTAATCTCGAACATGAAGATCATCCTCTGGCATCCTCAGTCTCAGCATTGACAACCTCCTGCACCAACCTCTAGAAAATTCCAGTTTGAAAAGTTAAAAATTGCAAGTTTTCATAGGTGTTTGCAGGTCACGATGCAGGTCATGTTGCAGGTCNAATCTCGAACATGAAGATCATCCTCTGGCATCCTCAGTCTCAGCATTGACAACCTCCTGCACCAACCTCTAGAAAATTCCAGTTTGAAAAGTTAAAAATTGCAAGTTTTCATAGGTGTTTGCAGGTCACGATGCAGGTCATGTTGCAGGTCATGTTGCCAAAAAGGGCTCAAGAATAAGACACATCAGCCTCAGGTTTCAACCTCAAGATCAGACACATCCAAGCTCAAATTCCCAGATTTCAAATCACACACAGTCAAGTAGCAGTTGTACCCAGAAACAGGCTTCAAGAGAATTCAAGATTTGGAGTCAAAATGGGCAAGTTTTCTTCACTCATGCTGGAGGTCATGCGAAGCGTGAGTGCAGCATACGCATGCTAGACGGTTGGACACACATGCTGAGGAAAAATGTTAGGCATGAGTGCAGCATGAGCACACTGAAGCTCACATCCACTCATGCTGGGAGCTCTGGTAGGGCAGAACCACCTCAAGCAACCACAAAACCCCTCAAACTGGCATCCTGCAGTAGTCGATTCAGGACAAAGAAGTTTCAAGCGAGCCAGAGTCAATCACTTTGATTTTCTTTTTAAATTTTCTTCATTTGTGGGCATGTTGAGCCCTCACAGTCCAAATTGTATGTACTCTTATGGGTTTGAGTAACCCACAAGTTGTAAAATGTAATGTACTTGATCAAGAACATAGCTTGTCGACACACATCCAACTCATGCACAACTATCTGACAGACAACCAACTCATACACGGCTATCCATTGGACACGTGTCACTTGATCCATTTTTCTGTTAAATCCCAACCATTGATTCCATTCTAGAATTCTGCACCTGAGCCTGGCCCAGCCCTATAAATACCCTATCAATTCACATGAACCGAGGTTGGCAATTGGAGGCATTAGCAATTCAGCAAACCAGCGAATCCTTGGGCACTTGGCACACTTGACTTCTGGCATCCAAGCACTTCTCACAATTATCATCACATCATCGCATCACATCACCCTGGGGCTAGGCATTTGACCTATCATCCACACACGTGCAGATACGTTTTGAGCAGTGCACATCTTTTCTCAGCAACACAATTCAGTTTGTTTTGCCAACCATCATTTTTGTTTATTCTGTTTTACATTTAAGTTTATGTTTTGTTTACATTCTGCTTACATTCTATTTACGATCCTATTTACGTTCCGTTTGCAATACACTACATATATTTCTATTTACATTTTATGCGCATTATTCACATTTTAAGACATCAGTTACGATAACCCATGCGCAAGCCTTAGTTTATGCTCAGGGAAGTCCTTGGTTGATTTGTGTGCATACCATCCAAGGCACTCTGCCTTTGTTCCCTTTTCTAGCTTGCCCTCAAGCGAAGGGAGGGTTAGCTATGCTCGCTCGATGATCTTTCGGTGTTTGTTTCCCTTCCAGCCTAACACCGACAATTTAGGTTAGTACACTCGCAATAGGAGGTCTAAGTGTGAACAGATCTTTATTCAAGCATTGATGTACTTGAGAACACCATTGTGTTGGCAATAAAGATGAGCTCTTTGATCCATTCCTTGTAACACTTGAGATTTTCTTTCTTATGCATTTACATATTGTTATTTCTTGCAATTTACATTAATGTGATTTATATGATCAATTAAGAAAATCGTTAAATTACACAAGCACGACCCCTTCGAGCATATGTGTGAGACTTGGTAGTTTAGAAACAATTAGTGTTTGACAGCCCAACAGTGTTCGCATAAAGTTCAGGATGTGTTTGGGAAGTGGGAATGGTTACTTGTGTTAAACTAGATTAGACTATAGTTTATTTAGCAATTAACCACTCTTACTTTTATTCTTGTTCTAAGTGAGTAATTCCATAAAAACACAAAACAATAAAAATCATATGCCTTAGTCACACTTAACCATACAATTGCATTACATAAGTGGGACTAGGAAGACAACGAACGAACAACACGCACACATTGTTTAGCTCTAGTGTACTTAGTAACTATAGTTTGCGGAATTCAACTAGATTGCATGTGAACGCTTGTGATTTGTATGGTTAGGTGTAGGGGTACCTTGCTACTCATCACTTATATGAGATTCCATAGTGTGTAAGAGATTAACGGGTTGATAAATTTATTTAATGGATACAAGACTAGATATCTCATATTCTAGGAACTAGTCACAATTTAATAGAAAACCTACAAAAATATTATTAACTTTGGATATGGGAATACTTATAGATATAAAGATTAATTTTCAATTATTAATATTGTAAGCTACAAGGATCCATATTACAATTTATATATAGTTTAATGGTATTGAATAACTAGGTTTCTTCTCCAACAATGTGGTAATGTGATTTCATGGTGATTAACAAACAAAAAATTGTTTCTTTATTTTTTATAAAATCAAAATACACAACTACAATTAATGTTATTATTCTAATGTGAATCTCTATTTATTGTGATACTCAAAGTCCCATCAAGTTGATTAAAAATCCAATGTTCCATGAAAGAACTAAACATAAAAAATCAACTTGCTATTAGTTTCACTAAGCTACCTGGTCTTACATCTTTTTTAGGTAGCATTTGCTACCAAAGGTGTAATGGTACTAGTATGTCCATGTGAGTACCACCATACAAACCATGTGATTTGGTTAAAAATAAGCAGATGTGAAATAGAAACCCAAATACCAAAACAAAAGGACCATACATCATAGTAATAACCATTCAAAAGACATTTCTTTTGTATAAGATAAGAGAGTTCAACTATGCTCATAGTGAAGAATTAGTAAACAATTTAACTTCATCATCATCTTAAACTTGTTCCAACAAAATGGTATCACATAATCTAAGCATACATATTGTATAATCTAGTCAGATAGAAAAGGAACTTTAAAATCTCCAACCAAGTAAACAAACCCAAAATTAAGCAACCTATTATTCAATTTTTTTTATTGAAACTAAAGCTTTATTATGTCCGAAGACCCATAAAATCTCCTAGATAAATACTACAACTTGACCAAGCAATCATGATGTAGCAAAAATAAACCATGCAAGCTTTTTTTACAATAACATTATAATATTGTCTCAAATTGGTAGTCATAGCATAGAAATGAAACATATGCAAGTCATCTTCAAGGGCCCCTAATTTGCATAACCTGTAACTCATCTTCAAGGGCTCCTAACTTGTACAACCTATAAGTGCTTTCTTCTCAGGAATTGAATCTATCTTCTACATTTAATTTTAAGATGATGCAAACCTAAATGAAACTTGCTATGACACTCTCATACTTTTAAAATAACAATTGAGAAATAAAAATTACACAACCAGCATAACCAAAAATTTTTTTAAGCACCAAGATAATAACCATAACTAAAAATTGACATGGTACAAGACTAGTTACAGCTGTCAACGTTGCCTTTTGTTGGCTAATCAAAACTTTTTCATGATTTTTTCTTCCACTGCATAGCCTGTACAAGATATTAAAATTGTACAATGTTCATCTTAGGGAAGATTGTGCAATCTAGGTACTATATTTTGCTATGAACACAGGCAGGCATGGAGCCATGATGGCCTTATGCCGCAAACGACTTTTCACCTATGCATCTAACGAAAGTGGTTCTGGTGGGGGGGGGGGGGGGG
>MNCI01013980.1:391644-422462 GCA_015680685.1 Gnetum montanum
AGCTGGAGAAGAAAAATTAAATCCAAAACCTTGATAGAGCCCGATGTTGCAAGATGATCCCCCAGTCACCTGCAACAAGACATAAGCTTATCGCACCCCCTAGGACAACAGCTGAAGAAGGAGACCAATACAACTAATTCAAAGAGAAATCATTTAGAAAAAGGTAATATTATTGATAAAGCCTAGTTCTCGACATTGAAGTTGAACAATACTAGAAATAGAGCATTTCATACCATAGTCAAATTCATTGTAGTTTGTGTTTTGATACCAAGCATCTAGGCGACATTTCCAAATAAAGAAGATAATCTCAAATAAGAGGATTTTCCAGGCTTTTTGAAGGTGACGCTTAACAAAATCATCTTGAAGGATACATTGAGGAAAACTAATAGAATGATTAAGAAGAAAGACTTGGAGAGATTGACACCATTTCCAAATGTATTGAGAGAATGAGCAATCCCAAAAGACATGTTGAAAAGAGTCATCCACTTTACAAATGGGGCATTTAGGATGATCAATTCCTAAGAAATGAAGCCTATGTCCAATGGGAAGACCTTGATGAACCAAGGACCAAAAAAAGAAACGATGCTTAGGTTGGGCCTTAGAAGTCCAAATCCGACAAAAAATAGTTTTCCACTAGTGGTCCTTAAGATGTAAACTCCAACGTCTATTTAGAGTGGAGAATTGAAAAGCTTGCGCATGAAACCAAGATTTGGCTTTAGAGATGCGTAAAGAGCGAAGAGGGGAACCGTCAAGCCAAAACCAATCTTCATACCAAGGAGTATTAGTATGCAACTTATGCATAGAAAAGTTGGAAAGAACTTGCTCTATGTGTTGGTAAATGATAATATCTTGTCTTTGAAACCCCCATTTTACTTTCGCTTGTGTCCAAGAGAGAGTAGGAGAATCATTTCTAACATTATATAATTGATCAATATGGTGGAGATTGTGGTCAGCAAAATGATTGGCTCTATGAGAGAATTCATCATAAAGACAACCTCCATTCTTTTTAAAAATAGGGGACCTCCAGATCGAGTGTGTTGACAGAGAGTGCAAGCTTATCTGGGAAGGTTTCCATTGCAACAAACCTCTAAGTTGGCTCCAACACCGCCAAATTTGCTTAAACCAGAAAGAACCTTTGATCTTCTGAGAGCCTTCACTAATGATCCAATTGCTCCAATGAGTATTTTGCCATCTATGATGAATACCAAGACAAGAGATGTTATGCCTAAAAAAGATCCGTAGTTCCATATATGCAAGGATCCGTAAGTGGTTCTGGTGATAAGCAAGGATCCGTAATTCCATATATGCTTGGGTAGGTAGGCATTTGCAATGATTGTGAAAGGGTTTAAATTTATTTTCTTAAAATAAAATAAAATATTATTACAAAGTAACATTATTTGTATAAAAATTAGAAGTTGCTAAAATTAAAACTAAAATTGAAGCTTTATTTTATTTTTATAACGTTCACTACACAGAATTTTTATGAAAAAACAAAGACAAGACCTTATAAATTTACCAAGCACCAATAGATGCAACAAAAACAAATTATATAAAAGTTTTTCTTTTAACATTATTATGCTATCTTAAATGGATAGTCACCACACACAAAACAAACAGAGACTGCCTATTTCAAAGGCCGACCCACACAACATACAGTGCATTTCTTTGAAGGTTAATTTCGTATCTCATCTGCAATTTTAAGATGATGCCACCTTAAGCGAAGTTTGCTCATACTCGATGAAAGTAGTTCAGTAAAAATTACTGACTCTAAACATCTAAGTTATTAAATATAATGTGACATAAATAAAAATTTTTTCTTCCCATAAAAATTAAAGCTCACATCTTCAATATTATGGCCTATAGAAACTTTTTACGATTCTTTTACGATGTGTGATATTTTAATTGGATTCTCACACCGATTTATTCCATTTTTTAAGATTCGATTTATTAAAAGGGTTGCTGATAGATTGCAGTCGCAGCAGCTTTGGCTGGTGTGCCCATGAGGAGTGCTGGAACGGCCCTGGCAAGAAATGCGCTGAGGTGCTTCCGCTACAGCAACATCGCCGCAGATTACTGTGACACAGGCAAGAATTGGCCGAGTGCACCCGGCAAGAATGGGTCAGGTTGGCCAATTCCTGGGCTTGTGTCGTCTAAGACGGCCATCTGGTTCTGGAAGACTGCAATCTCTGAAGGCTTCCTCCCAAAAACCATCGGGAAGGCTTACTGGCTACGGCGTCATCAGCAACGGTGAAACGAAGCGTGGGAAAGGGCTCAATAACGAATTCCATATCGACAGGATCGGTTACTATGAAAGCTTCTGCAACATGCCAGTCTAACTTCCAAGCCTGTCCTTCAATTCGTCTTATGCATGAAAATCCTCCTCGCACCACGGCACTGCCTTGAATCGTTTCCTGTTTAAGGAATGTGACCGTGCGTAGTGGTCATGCGTACAAGTTGCAAACATGCAAGCAAAAATCACAAATGTTTTAGATTGTTTTCATAACAATAGTTAAAATTTATAGAGAATACTTGAACCTTTATACTTATTTATTTCAAGTACTAATATTCTATTTTCTTTCTTTGCCGAGATTGAAATCGATTTTTTTTTTATTTAAACATGTGTTGCTGGTACCCAGGAATAGCATCGGGAACACTTGTTTAAGTTAAATAAAAAAGAATTTTAATTTCATTAAAAAAGGTAGAATAATGGTATGCACTTGGAATAATAAGTGAGAAGTTGAGTTTAAGTTTTTTTCTTTACAAAAAAATATTATTATGGAAATACAATTAGAATTTTTCACAATGGAAATACAATTAGAATTTTTCACAATTGTTGTGCCATGCATGATGCATGTTCACCATGCATAACCTACCTACAATAAATCCTAGTTAAGGCTGAAAAATGCATGATAATATATGCATTCCTACCATGCATAGTCACCTAGCTATGATAGATGTGGGTTAAGGTGTATGTATCGGTAT
Source organism: Gnetum montanum (assembly GCA_015680685.1). NCBI lineage: Eukaryota > Viridiplantae > Streptophyta > Gnetopsida > Gnetales > Gnetaceae > Gnetum > Gnetum montanum. The sequence goes on from MNCI01013980.1 coordinate 394,627, forward strand.
CATAATTTAAGAGAGAATAGCCATTATAATTCATAAATGCATGTTTTTTAAAAGAGGCCTAGTTTGCTTGATTGTTGATGGTGGGCTACTAGTGTATAATTCTAGGACATAGAAGAAGTAACTTCATTTGTAGAATTGTGTAAGTTGTGATTTAACCTATGTTAAATGCATTGTGTTAACACATGCATAGTTTGGGCCTATAGGTTGGCATGGATGGGACCCAAGGACACATAAGCATGGTTGAAAATCATCTTCATGATGGTTATCAGATGTATGTGAAACACCACCAAATCTAGGCCACCACATCTTGGCTACAAATTTGTCTAAGAGTTAACACAAGGAAAATTTTTTCTAAGTGTTGGGCCTATGCTCTTCATTGCTGAGACTACACTCCAAAGCATAGTTAACATAGTCTGCAACATAAGTCCAGATTTGCAAGGTTTTTCTAAGTGTCAACAATAATTGCAAATCTTTTCTAAGTGTCAAACTATGCTCTCACTGTTAGGACTACGGTCCAGAGCGTAGTTAGCGTAATTAGCACACAAATGGTTAGTTTTGCAAATTTTCCTAAGTGTCAATCCATAAGTTGTCAAGCATGGTTGGCATGGAAGAAATAGTTTGGTAAATTTTCTAACTTCTATGACTATGCTCAAAAGCGTAGTCAATGTAGTCTACACGAAAACACAAGTTTTGCAAAAAAAATTTGAACTATTTGAACTATGCTCTTACTACCATGAGTACCCTCCAAAGCATAGTTAGTGTAGTCATCATTGAAGCTTAAATTTTGCAAAATTTGTCTGATTATCAAGACTATACTCTAGAGCATAGTTAGTGTAGTTATGTAGAACAACCTCTTGAAACCTTCAGAGAATAGCATCAACCTTCATCTTACCTTTGACACATCTTCAGCAAGCAAGATCAGCAACTTACATTTCTTTTGCACCTCCCAGTTATCCCAAAATTGTACCTATGCTCAACACCACTTGAAAGAGTGGACAACATAGTCTTGGAGCGTAGTCTCCAAACCTGCATTGTTTTGCATTGTTTTCAGGTATACTACAGTCTATTCGGAATTCACACATGTAGTTTGGCAGTGTAGTCATAGTTTGGTAGTCTCACAAGGTCCATTAGAGCACACCAATAGAACACCATTTGCTTTGGTAGAGAGCATAGTTGGGTGCAATGTGGTCCCAACTACCCCACTGCCACATGGTGCTTGATCTGCAATTCATGGCAATCCTAACCCTATAAATACCCCAACACTACATTTTAGCCATTGGCATCTGAGCATTTTGGTTGGCAATTCTTGCACTTAGTTTTCAAATCTGCATTTTGAGCATTCTTGCATTCAAGTGCACTTGGCATTTCAGCAAACTCTAAGCTAGCATTTGGCATCATTGCACATCATTCGGAACATTGTAGACAACTACGACTTATGGGACACTGTTGTAGCCAACCTAGTAGGCACAAACTTCATGGTGGACATTAGCCTTCATAGCCCAAACACCCTGAGATTGTGAATACACTACCTACTATGCTTGTTTGTACATTATGTACCTCCTCAACTTTCTTGCTATTAACTACACTCTCCCATTTGGAGTGGTGCTACTTTCTCTCTCACTCACTTCCTATGCATTTTTTTATCAGTTTGTCTTGCATTTTAGCATTCTACTTACACTTTTTGCTATTTTGTTTCACATACCAACATGTTTGAACCTTTGTTTTGCATTGAAAGCCTTAACTACAGTCACCTTCATTGACATTGTGGATGCTACAAACACTATGTAAACCCCTAGCATTTAGTTTTGGCATTGCACTTTGTAAGTCCTAGTTCAATCAACAAGACCATTCTAGGCATCCTCTATTTTCCTCCAACAAGCTATGCACACTATGCACACTACAAACCTCTTAGTGTATCATTCCAGCCTTTAACATTTTTGGTTGCCATAGTTTTCTAGCACTAGAAGGATCGCCAGTTCCATTTCCTTGTGTGGTCATCATTGGTCATTATCTTGTGTGTTCTCTCCAACACTGTTGCTAGCTCTAGGCTAGCATAGACCTGACACCCCTATGGAGCTACCATGGAAGTAGCTAGATTTGAGGCCAATGCAAGAGTTGTTCACAAATTGGTCAGTGTAGATTGGACCTTGTCGTTAGTTCCCTTGGAACCCTACTTGACAACCCCCAGAGCTTATGTCTCACACTTAGTTAAATTCTGGGCATTCAGGACAGCATAGTTGGCTCTCAACATAGAGAGTGTATTTGACTCTTAGCGTAGTGAGCGTAGTCCTAGAGTTAGCCATTTTTCAACAACTTATGCAGTTCACTATGGTTTTCACAGTTTTACACTTAGCCATTTTTTCTACACATTTTACACTTCGCTATTTTCTTGTAGCTTCCATACTTAGTCATTTTCTACCATTTTCATGCTTAGTTGTTTTTTCTTGTAGCAAGAAATCTAGATTGATTGTCCTGCTAGTCTAGCCATGGTAGGATAAAGGAAATCTCTTAGGTTGCACAACCTATCTCTTGAGTACATGATCCTAAACTAAGAATAGTATAACTTCATTTGCGCAAAGCTCTAGGTAGGCCTATTCAAAGATTGCCAAGAAATGGAGGCCAAACAAAGTTATACATCAAAATAGAATGGAATACTTCCCCTCCGCTATGGATTTCATTCCACTCATCGATCCTTATCAATGGGTGCTTGTCTAGCTTATCTAAGCCAGCAAGCATGAGGTAGGGATAAACTATGAGGAGCCCTTGTAGGAAGAGCAGGATGAGCTCAAAGCTCGTTCAGAGCACAAGGACTCATTTTATACCTCTTTCTAGTGAATAGCCTTCACCTTCATTCCTTCATAGTCCCATCCACTTGTCTCTCTAAAGATAGTTATAAACCCAATGTCACCTCACAGGTCTATGCCTATGGTGGCAACCCATCACACACACTAAGATGCAGTACATCTTGTTAGCCTATCCTTTGTCATACCTTTGCAATCGGCTTAATCCTCCCTGCTGGTAACCATCATGCCAATGCAACCCTACATGCACAACATGCACATTCCTTTGGTACAAGTGACTCAAGTGTCGTATGCCCCGCCTATTGCCTTAGCCCCCTTTAGAATGGCCCAATCCACAAATTCATGATGGGGCCTAGCCACTGTGCCTATGGCACAACCCACATAACAAGCATCGTGTATGGTCTGACAACCTGCAGCTAGTTTGTGGGCTATCCAAACAACATAGTGGGAAACACAACTAATGTCGGCCATTGCAACCTTCTTGATCTTGGATCAAGTATTCCAACTCATCCAGACTTTGACCAAAGAGGTTAAGTGGCTTAAGGTTCCATCCTTCAAAATGGTACATGTAATGGATTTCTACCAGGATGACCTAATCAATCTTGGGGTTCCACCACTAACCCTACCTATTGGGGTCCCACTCTGCCAATTCACCAAGTACAACAGTGCAAGGGACCCTAATGCTCACTTGGTGATCTTCTGGTCTATATGAATGTTACTATAGGGGTGGGCACATGTAATCATATGTGTGTTTGCCATGTTCTTGATTGGCAAGCCATTGGATTGGTACGACATGCTTCCTAGGGCCTCCATTTCCTCTTTGGAGGATTTACTTAGCTAATTCATCACATGCTTCAAGTATGACTTGAAGCCTGAGGTAACCCTAGAGTAGATAATGCAAATTAACCAAGGCCACTTAGAGCTCATGCAAAAATTCATACAATGTTGGAGTGCTTCACTCAACAAAATCCATGAACCCATCATAGAAATCCACTTACTAGTAATTTTCAAGGGTGTAGTGAATGAATTTATTAAGTCAAAGCTGTATTACCTAGCCCTGTAATCCTTGAGCCAAGCATTTGCATGAACTACGAGCATTCAAGATGCGGTGGAGGCCTGTAAGGACCCAACCTACGTGGCCTACGAGAACTTGCACACCAAAAAGAACAAGAACAAGGGTAAACAGGAAGCCACAACTATGAAAACGATGGCCAATGAGGCCAAGAAAACCAATGTTAAACCAACGGCCAGACCACCCAAGGCCCTAGCCAACAACAAGGCTTCTAGCCCTAGCACTACAGTAAGCAACCAGCTCGCAACATTGGCAACCATGGGGCAAGCCATTGTAAGTTCAGACTTTGACTGCAAGGATTTCTCAAAGTACACACTATTGCCACTCAAGCTATCATAACTCTTGGCTCAACTACTTACGACTAGAAGAATCTAGTACAAGTAGATGTCTGAGGAGGCTCATAAGAGGTTGATACTATGAGTTCCTTAAGAATCCCTTGACTGCAATACCAAACAAGCCTCCAGTTCCTAAACATTTTAGGTTGAATTGGTTTGCCACTATCATCAATTGCCTAGACATGATATTTACTTCTACATGGCTCTACAAGATGACATCCAATGCATGATTGATTAGGGTAAGTTGGTTCTTGATGCCACCAACCTAGTTCACCCCCAAAATCAATCAATGAGGGTCTACAAGGATCCTCTGAATGTAGGCAGTGCAAGGTACATCATCAACACTATTAGCATTGACAAATCATAACTAGAGCACAAGCTATTCATGGTTCCTGTTCCCTTTGCTAATGCTAGGGTCCCCTTGACATCCACTAATTCAAGGATACCTTTTATTATCAAAGCACCACCTTGATCACCCACAACATCCTTTGTGATTAGGATCCCATAGCATATTGCAGCAGCAACAGCCTACGCATCCTTTGTTGTCAAGGTTCTACAACATGTAGAATCCTTACCTACTAGAAGTCTAGTGGTGGGTCATGCATCAACCCCTACATCTCCAAGGGATCATCGTGTAGACAACATTGGTAGAACATTTAGGTGGCAACATGGAAGGTGTAGCGACCAAAAAGATTGGTGGCTGGAACACCGAGAGGTCATCGGCTGTATAACCTAACCCCGGATCTATGTGAGGGCCGAGCTAGAGTAAATGGAGGTAGGGTGCCTTGAACGGTTTGGTCGATCAGGCAGGGACTTAATTAGTGTACAATAACCTTCTGTAAACTTTGGTTTTAAAGATGTTATATGCATGTTGAGTGATGAGTGACAAACATAAATTGATCAAGGATGATGTAAAACATGAAAATAACAAAACAAAATGATGCAGGCTTGGGTGAGAAAGTGCACCACCCTAAGATCGGGGAATCTAATCTTTGCTTGATTGAAGATGTACAACAGATGCACAGTGTGGACAAGTACAACTTGCAATGAAGCAATATGGTCATAGCTCCTCAAACTGTTGCCAACGACTTGCCAATAGGAACCTTCTGCTTGTTGATCTCCTTGCCAAAGCCAAATTATTAGAAAGCCAAAATGGAAAATTCCAACCAAGAAGCCAGAGAAGTAATTGCAAATGCAAATTGAATGCTCCAAACCAACAATGCCAAAAGCCAACCTCACTAGAATGCTCTAACAAAAACCCCTTGAATGTTGTTCGTCGGGATATTTATAGAGTTAGATGTAGGAGAGAAACATGGTTTGGATGCCATGTGTCCTGGGTCCCACAGAGTGTAGATGTATCAGTGCCATGCTATTGTGTAATGTTGGGTGTGAAATCTACTACATTGTGACCATACCATTCAAGCTACATGTGCCAGCATCTAGTGAACTGCCATGTTTGTTTCAAGAAATGCCAATAGTGAATGCAAAGTGGAGCCTGTGCTCCAGAACTACGTCTTCCCTACTCTTATGAGCAGGGTCAAGCATAAGGACAATTTTGGGGATAGATAAGGGGTGCAAAATAGAGCAAACTTGCTGATGTTTCCCTTTGGAGAAATGTCGGGATGAGAGTAACTATTTCCAACAAGTTCTAGAGCTAATTGAAGATGTCTTAGGGCTCCCACACGAGTGTTACAATGTTTATACTTCCCAGCATATTGGTGTAGTGTAGACACCCATACGCTATGCTATGCCACGTTGCGTAGCGTAGTCACCAATCTTGGAAGGAATCTTCCCTGAAAGTCGAGAATACCTATCTAAGGCCTAGCTAGGTAAGTAACTACAACCCTACCTTTCATGCTGAAAGGTCTTGGGCCCTACTGAGTATATCCTTGGGATGTTTTTTAAGCTTTGTGTCCTCACTACATTATGCTACACTATGTAGCATAGCACAACATAGCAGCTAGTGTGACATGAATTTTTGTATGACTTGCAACACTTTGTCTAAAGACTTTGCTTAGAGCATGAGGGTGATGTGGGATAGGTAGTCTTGGTAGCTAGAGTGTGGCCAAGTGCAATCCTCTTTTTCTGGAACCACTTGATAAAGGGCCTTCAAGCATTCTATCCCTACTACGTTGTGCTATGCTACATAGCATAGCACTCAAATTATAATGATTTTTAACAAAAAATGGCCACATTTTTCCACGTCACGTTGCTCATGCATCAAAGATGAAATGGGGTAGATTCCCTAGAGGCCTATGTTGTTATCAATCCACATCGATGGTACTCGTTCAGTCTCTTCAAGGCCTACTATGTTGTACAGCATAACGTAGTGTAATAGGCTCCTGTAGTTAGAAAACTTGCCGAACTATTTAGCTCATCTTGAACACTTTTAGCAGCTCCTAGCATGGTCCCTATGTAGACCGTTAGCTGAGTCAAGTATCAATTTGGAAAAACTAGGAGGTGTAGTAAGCTTGTCATCCCGGGAAATAGAAAACTTGTCGGACTGTATGGTCTACCTCCAGTGTCTCTTTCATGCAAACTAGCCTTGTGACTAGATGCCACAGAGGGCATTGTCTACATGGTCCAACGTGACACCATGCTTGTGGGGACCCTTGCCCAAATTCCAAGACTACTAAATCATGAGAGCCTCAAAATTTATGGTGTTTCAATGGCCCCTCTTTGTTGACATTTGGAGGATTTTCCCAAGGGACGTTGACAAAGCGTATGAAACACCATGAAGAACAAAATAACAACACCACTCCTCAGTGCCCGCTTGGACTACACTTCACTACATTTGAGAGTACTAGGAGAGTGATATGAGGCAATAAGGCAAGGGATGAATTTGATCAAACAAGTTCAAGGAAGAAATGAATGTCAAATGTGACACTTTGAAAAGTTGTTTCCATAGCATGATCCCTCATTGGATTGCTTATGAGGGAGTTAGCACACATGGGTGTTTTTTTTGGGCCTTTGACCTCTCACCGTGGTGCTTGGATGGTCAATTCATGGCTGAAGAGATTGTAAAATAAAACATTGTGCCATTTGTTTTAGGAACTTGCCCTTTTTTTTTCTTTTTTTGTGCTTTTCCTTTACTGAACATCCATTTTCACTTGCAAAAAACCTATTGTTGTAGGACAGGTGTTTCCTCCCCCAGATGAGTCATGTTACATCCATGTAGGGCTTTGACCTGCCTATAGATGCTTCCTATTGGGAAAGTTGCATTACGCCCATCATGGACTTGATAGTTGGGCATGTAGGAGGGCTTTGTGCATTGGGGAAAGCTTGTAAAGAGGATGTGGAAAATTGCAAATATAAGGAATGGAAGATTAAGCTAGCTGAAAGGGGAAGTAGGGTATGCACTCCAAAGTAGTAAGATGAATCAAAGTGGATGCTTTAGAGCAATGTAGTGTCTTGATCTCATGGTGAAACACATCTCTGAATGATGCCATCTTGACTTATATCCTGCAAACACAATAGAAAGAAAACCAGCAAAAACAACCATCAAGTGAGGTGAGGGCAAAGTCCTACTTGCTTGGGACACTACCTGGGTGGCAAATGCTGTGTCGAACATATGCAATGTCCAAAGCAGGAAGGCTAGTGCAGGTTGTGGTAGCAGTAGGCTGGAGAGGTTAACACTAAAGAGGATAGGAGCAGTGGTGATGCGAGTGCTCAAGATTCCTCACCCAAGGCAAACATCATGCAGCCCAACTATAAGGGAAGAGGCCTAACAGTTGAATGTCCTTGTGGCTTAGATGATGAAAAGGGTTGGAGGATGGCACCCTTGTGGTTGGGCTAGAATAGTGTTTAGACTCCAGCAGTAGGTGCTGATGGCAAGAGCTACTGCTAGGATGACTGGCTATGGTAGCGTTAGCTCTGGAAGGTCAGCAAGATGTCAAACAACATCTCTAGAAGATGAGCAAGATGCCAAGTGCAGTGATGCTGCATGTGTTCTAGAGGGGTTTTCCTTAGCATCGTGAACTGCATTCTAGAACTGCAACATCATACGTTGTATTGTCCAGTTTGTTTGAGAATATGCACACTCACTTGTTCATAGAGTCATGGATATGAGCTGGTGGGTGTTGAACCATAGACCGAATTTAAGGTCTTNTAAGTGGTTGACAGGATTTGTAAACTCGTTGCCATCCATATCAACTAGTTTGAAGGCCCTATTCTCATAGGATTTCATGACTATGAAAGGGCCTTCTAAATTTTCTGAGAATTTTTTTACAAGTTCATGAATAGCCTTGAGGACTACATACCCCTTTTTGATTGGTCATTGATGTAGGTTGCAGTGATGCTTTTGCCGTTGCTTGTCTTAGTACCATTCGATGCGATTGAGTGTTTGGGCATGCTCCTCCTCCATAGAGTTAAGATTAATGATCCTTGACTCTTTGTTTTGAGCCTCATTTACAACATTTGAGAGAATCATCCGAAGTGATGGAACTTGCAATTCAAGAGGTAACACAGCTTCAGATCCGTAAATGAGACTATATGGAGTTTTACCTGTAGCCGTTCTGCACATCGTGCGATAAGCCCACAACACGTAAAGGATTTGCTCATGCCATTGCCTCTTACTGATACTAAGCATCTTTTTCAGCAAGTTGATGATAGCCTTATTTGTTGTCTCTGCCTACTCATTTTCTTATGGGTAGTATGATGATAGAAAAGATTGCTTGATTCCAAGGTTCTCGCAAAAGGTTTTGGTTTCCATGCTACTAAATTGTGGCTCATTGTTTATCACAATAGTCATGGGAAGACCAAACCTTGTTACCGTGTTATCCAAGATAAAGTGGCAAACCTATTGATATGTGGTATTTCTTAGGGGAATAGCCTCTACCCACTTTGTGAAGTATTTGGTTACAATGATAATGAAGCTATGTCCTACGGAAGACTTACATGTGATGGGTCCTATGATGTCTAGTCCCCATCGTTGGAATGGCCATGTAATCTATGTAGGATGTAACTCAGTAGGCAATACATGTATAAGGTTTGCATGGCATTGGCATACATCACACGTCCTATGTTTGGCAAGGAAATCTCATTCTATGCAAGGCTAGTAATACCCTAGGCATCTAATTTTTTCTGCCATAGCCCTAAGGGCTATGTGTCCTCCACATAGTCCCTCATGGACTTCATTAATAATCTTTTGTATTTCTTTCCCACCAACGCAAGTTAGCAATATCCTATCAAAAGAGCATTTTCACAAGGTGTTATCTCCTATGAGGACACACTGCAGAGAACTCTTTCATATTGCATCCTTTTGAGCAGATGTCAAGCCATGTGGGGGTTCACCGTGTTGAAGGTAAGCTTTGATGTTGGTGTATCACTCTTGGATATTAGTTGCACTCACATATGCGATATGTGTTGCTTGAGTAATAGGATCTATACATTTTATTATTAAAGCAAGCAAAGTTGCAAATAGGTGCAGTGGCATGTTTAATGCTAACGTGGCTAGTGCATCTGCTATAATGTTTTCATTGAGAGGCATTTTTTGGATTTCTAATGTTGTAAATTGTTTTAGCAAATTCTTGGCCAAGTTGTAATAAGGTTGAAAATGCAATGCTTTGCAAGCATAGAATTTAGTGATATGGTTGATGACTAGTTACGAGTCACCCCAAACTACCAAATTTTGGATATTTAGCTCTTGAGCTGCTAAGAGGCCCCTATGGAGTCCTTCATACTTAGCTATGTTGTTCATAAAAAGGAATGTAAAGCGGTATGCAAAGGGTCAAATTTTCTTGAAGGGAAATGTAATAATTGCGGTGGCACTACCACTTCATGTACTTGAAGCACCATGAAAATGCAAACTTGCCTCAAAATCAAATGGTAGAAGGTTTAGGTTACTGATGTGTTCATCTAGGAATTCAGGTTCTATTATTGCTTGATCGTTAACGGATGAAGTTGTAAGCTATGTGGCTATTTCTTGACCCTTTTTTGATGATTACACCACATAATGTAAATTGAATTTCATCGTTATAGCTTTCCATTGGGCTATCCTACTGCTCTCGTATAAGTTAGCTGTGATAGCCCGAAGTATGTTGCTTTTGCATATGATGTTAACTTTGCTCCGAAACAAGTAGTGTCTCCATTTTTTGAGCACAAAAACTAGGGTGAGACAATATTTTTCTACCTTGTTGTACTTTGCCTCATAAGCTATTAATGCATGGCTTAAGTAATAGACCGGGATTTTATACCCGTCATCTCTTTTTTGACATAGCAATGCTGAAATAGATGTGTCTGAAGTAGCAATGTAGATATAAAATGCTTATCCCTCTGTGATGGGTAAATAGTTGGGAGATGAAAAAGCTCTTTCTTTAGGTCATCAAAGACTTGTTAACATTGATCTCTCCATTTGATGTTGATCCCCTTCTTAAGTAGGTGTTGTGTGGGGTGTAGCTTGTCTATCAACCTTGCAATAAACATTCTGATAAATTCTACTCTACCTTGCAACCCACGCAACTCCTTAAGGTTTGTAGGTGGTGCTAAGTTGACAATGGCCCTCACATTATCAGGGTCCACTCTTAGTCCTATTTCTGATACTACAAAACCTAGCATGTGTCTTGTTTTGACTTTGAAAACACATTTTCGAGGGTTGAGGCATAGGTCATGCCTATGACAACATTGGAGGACTATATTGAGATCGTTGGGATGATTGATAGCTTCCTTAGACTTGACTACTATGTCATCTACGTAATTGTTCAATCTCTCCAAGAGGTAATCACTAAAAATGTAAATCATCGCTTGTTGGTAGGTTTCTCCAGCATTTTTTGAGCCCAAAGGGCATCATTGTATAAAAAAATGTCCTCCAAGGTCATGAAAGTGGTTGCCAGTTGATGCTATGGATTTATATGCATCTGGTTATAGCCTGAGAACCCATCCATGAAGGATAGTAAGGCATGAATAGCCATAGTGTTGATAAGTTAATTGATACTTGGCAATGGGAAATCATCTTTAATTGTTGCTTTGTTCAGGTCTTGGAAGTTTATACAAATTCGTATACCTCCCATTTTCTTAGAAACTACAATGATGTTTGATACCCATTCCAAGTAGTCAACTACCTGGATGAAACCAACTTGATAAAGATTGGTGATTTCACCGTGCACAGCTAGTGCAATTTCTGATTTGATTTTGCAAGCCTTTTCCTTGACTACCTTAACATGTGGATCTAGGATAATGTTATGTTGTATGAGCCACGGGTCAAGGCTCGACATGTCATCATATGACCATGCAAACACTTTAACATTATCATGGAGAACCTTTGAGATGTTTTGGTGCACTTGCGAATGTAATAGAGAGCTAACTTTCAAGGTTTTTGCTTATAGGGATTTCTACAAGAGGGTCCTCAATCACATCCCCAGCTTCTAAGTCTAAGGCTTAGACAAGATGTTCAGGCCAGTCTAGGGATGTTTCTAGGGACGCTACCATGTCATGAGAGGATAGCTCAAAGTCTACCAATTCTTCATTCAAGCATCTTGTAAATCTATTGTAGGGACCCATTAAGGTCAAAGGTGAACAAAGATCATCCTGCATAGTCATTTTTTCGATTGGACTTGTCATAATAAGCAAATAAGCCAAGTCAAGTGATACCTATTTGAAGAAATAGCATGTAATGAATATATGTAAGGCAATGATGCAACATAAGATAATAGCCAATTTAAGGTATTAGTGGACTGTAACCATGTAATATCATGAGATGAATGTTAAAGTTTCTAGTTTAAGGTCATGGTGGACTATTAACAGATTTAAAATGTAAGGGAGGTTAAAGTTGCCAGTTTAAGGTCATAGTGGACCATAACCATGTAAAGTTTGGTCTAAAATGTAAAATGAATGTTAAAATTACCAACTTAAGGTCATGGTGGACTGTAATTGGGCTACATTGTTGATTAAAATTGCTAGTTTAGGATCTTTGTGGATAGTTACTGAGTCTTGTTAAAATTGCTAGTTTAAGGTCATGGAGGACCATATTTAGGCTGTATTATGGATTAAAATTGCTAGTTTAAGGTCTTTGTAGACCGTTAATAGGCTTAAAATGTGAAGATAAGGTAAACATTTTGGTGGACCCACTTGCTATGCTGTAGTTGCAGCAGGGACATGCTACGCTATAGTAGTGTTATGCTAGAGGAGTGTCCTGCATTATTCGGGATATGAAAATAATGATCATTTTACTACATTAACTATAAATAGGGGATTACCCCTTGGAAAACTTGTCATTTTCATTGTCAAAGCCCACACCCAGAGCATAGCACTGTCAAATTGAAAGGTAGAGTAATAGGCATAGCATAGCAGTTAGTACACACCCGAGTTTTTAAGTGAGCAATGGTGCGCAAAAGCAAATGCAAGCATCAAGGGTTGGCCAAGGTGGATGAAGTGAGGGATAGTTTGGGACACCTCTCTAAAGCACATGTCAAGGAGCAGCAGGAGACTCCATCTACTCGATAAGTAGCTACGCTACCCTCCTTTTCAACATGTGATGTATCAGGTTATATGCTATTTGCATTACCATTTTTATTGTCATGGTCATCATTATTGCAACTATTGTCACTATTTTTGTTTCCACTTTGGTAGTTGTATTGTTAAGTTGCTACACTATGGCTACATGTGGTACCACCCAGGCCACCCTTATTAAGAATGGTCGTTGCACTATCATAGGGGTTTGGGGCAGTTTTGGACGATGTAGCACATGCTAAATGTAGCATATGATCTTTAGTAGGGATTTTTAGTTTGCGAAGCATAACAGATGCCCTGTGGTAGCATAGCCCAAGTAAAAGGATGGTTTACTGTGTCTTATTTAACTTGATCCCATCTCATGCGGTAGGACTAGGACAACGGAAATGCTATAAGTTCTTTGCACCATTAGACCATTACATTTTTGTTGTTGTTACACCACATGGTTATATTGATAGGCCTATTAGGTTGTTAAGTTGGTAATCTATTACACTACCATGTTATTAAACTTGTAATGTTGCTATGCTATCAAATTTTCCATGCTGCTAAATTAGCTACGATGCAATGCTTGTTACAGTGTTCTGCCCGTTGCATTGTTACATGTCTGATACATGTTGTATTTTCATGGTACATTGTTGTGTCCATTGTGCTTGTTCCATTACTACATTGCATAGAGTGTTGTCTTGCTATACTGCATGTAACACAACTACCACCCTTGTGTAAAATGCAACTATTATGCTATGCCATACAAGGTGTGTCTGCTATGCTATGCTATGCAATGCGTAATTGTTACGCTACAAGGTGCACTCACTATGCTACACTAGACTTAGTTACTATGCTTATGTTACGTATGACATTTTGCTACCCTACATGGACTTTCTAATTTAGTTTCATGTCTAAGGGAAGTTTGTAAATGAAGGATCATGCTATGCTACACCAGCAATCATCACTTGAACATTGTGCTAACGTTTGGTTCTTTGTTATGCAGGGTCATGTTGAAACCCGTTCTGATTGTCCTCAAGGTGGTAGGATTCCTATGCTACCTTAGTAAAATTAGTGGCCAATGCCCCCCCTCCCCATGCATAGGTAGGGGAGTATGCGATCTAGTTTCGAGAAGATGTATGCAACTTCCTAGAGTTCCCCCTTCATCATTTTAGTGTGATCATGTGGTCACACTTATCGTTCGAGACAACGGTTGTACTTACAAAAATGTTGTTGCTTAGGGCAATCTGGGGCATTTTGAAGTTCATGTCTGATGAGTCGATGGTGGGCGAAGGGGCTGAAAGCTTAGACCAGTGCCCAAGGAGCTTAAGAAACTTGAGTTGGATCTGGGACATGCCTAAATACAAATGCTGCCATTTGTACAACACGTTGTACGTTGCCCATCACATGGGCACCTGCTTTCAGAACCCACCTAGAACTGTTTACTATGTCGATGGGTGAGTTCTATGAGGGTGTTTCAGATGTGTTGTATGATCTACCTTACACTAGACCAAAAATTCTTACTATATTCTTGTGTGTTGCCAAGTTTTATATTGATGAGAACGGTCTTCACAGTAACATGGACACCTTGGCATTGGCCCAAAAGGCTCTTCAAGAGTTCTCCTCTACTAGGAATGTGCATGCCGGTGTTATAGAACAACTTGAGCTTGAGTTTAAAGGCCATCCAACTAGGTATTCCAAATTCTATGGAAAATGTAAAGAAGTTGGCTAGTTGGATAGCGAATGGACATCTCTCCAACCAATTACCATCTAAGACATTTTGGTGGAATTTCCACCATTTCCTACACTGTTTAAACCTAGTATGTTAAACCATGAACTTGCTCTTATGTGTTCAAGTGATGACTCACTTTTTCTTTTGCCAACCTTTTGTGGTAATTGTTGTAGTAATGAGGGAATCCCAAGAGGTCATAGCGATCACCTTTGGACGTGACGAGACCAACCTCTTCTTCAAGTACGAGGAGGTGGAGGAGACTTAGAGCTAGCTCTACAATGGGGCCCTAGCCATGCTTGTTCACAACATTCAAGAGGCTGGGCTCATGGATTTATTTTTGGCTATAAATCCAAATGTCCTGGTTGTAAAAATGCTTTCCCTACTTGATTCTTTCTCTGAGAAGGCTGATCGCTTCTACACACATGTTTACAATGTGTGAGTGGTGCTTGAAATTAATGACCAACTATTTGCGAATCTTTTCAGTGTCCCATATGATGGTCTCCCTGTAGGAGAAAAATCTAGAAAAGATGCAAACCATCAAGGGGATATCAAGGAATGGCCAGGGACAAGCAAGGACTGTAAGGGGATTTACATCCATAAGGTCAAGCTAGCAGTGGCCGAAATGGTTTACCCTCTTTTCAGTGCCCGTGATTTAACCAAGCTACTCTCCCAAGGGAAAATCCTTGGAGTAGAATAGGCTTGGATAATGAGAGAGGTCATGGAGGAAGGGACCCATTACAACTAGGCCAGGTACCTTTCAGAAGGCTTGCATTCTGAAATGGTCAAACCTCATAAGAAGCTTGAGTCCCGTTTTAACATTCATTTCATCTTCTTCGTAGCTTTCTTGCCATGGTTCATAGAATTCCTGGTGGTCCATGAAAATGACGTCTAGGTATAGTAGGATTGTAACTAGATATCGAAGCCATGGATTTGCCAGGTTTTCTGTACCACCTAATCCCAACACCCCCCAGAAGCTATCGGGGAATCATTTTCAATAATGACAAGGGATCGGGTGGCATGATCCTTTTGTGCCTGAGATAGTGTGGGAGAAGCACCTCCCATTAACATAGGCAATGTGTCCAGGGGGAATGCCTCATTGCAAAAACCATGAAAACAAGACTGCAGCGTAAAAAGTCTTACCCTGTGGAAGAACACCCCCGTAAGAATGAAGAGAGAGGGGAAAAGCTACAAATCAATGTTTGTAGAGTGCAACCCCTAATTGGTGAGTGTATCTAATTGCTTTGTTAGCATAGCACTTGCTACATTGTGCTATGTTGTGTAGCATAGCATAGCATAGCATCTGTTTTATACTAAATTGTTATGCTTATTTCGATTGTGTTTTATCAGAAGAAGAAGAGGAAGAGGAAGAGGTTTAAGCCCCTAGAATAGGAGTGCCTACTGAAGAAGAAGAAGAGGCCCTGGCTATAGAGGAGGAGGCCCTTGCCATGGAGGAAGAGGTTGTAGCTACCAATGACTTCCTCGCGGAGTGTACCACAGCGCCTGAGGGGCACATGTTTGTTGAGGATGTCACCACACTCTTGGGTTAGCTAGAAAGAGAGCGACTACAATTTGATGCTAGTGAGTTTGATTGCTTGCTTGATAGTTTCTCGATGGGTAATCCTTCCGCTATCACCCTTGAGGGTTTGCTAGGTAGGAGCTTTGCATTGTCGTATGTTATTTTTCATCAGCTTTTTTGTTGTCCTCTCCATCATGGCTAACATGTTTTATTGTTCAATGGACACCACTATTGATGCCCCTTACCCTTTTTCTTCGATGCGTCTCTAACCCTCAACCGAGACCCCCGATAAATTTTCTTTTATGGACAGGATGGTCGATGACATGATCAATTGCCTAAGGTAGATCGATCTTGAAATTGGTATGTTGAAATTTCTATGCTAGGCTCTCTACGTTGTTGCATTTTTTGTTACATCACTCTGACTAACTCTCTCCCATGTATGATTGGTAGCCTCTTGTCTCAAGTGGGATCCTAGGCAAGCCGTTGAGGTCGACGCCATGCCTAAACTTCCACTAGAGGTAGCCGAGGTACCTCACCACATTTATGATGAAATGAGTAAATGTGCATTTTACTAAGCACACTCCTTATGGGAGTGTAGGAATGTGAATGAGGATCTCTAGAAGAGGGTACAAAATCTCAAAAAAAGAAGGTCAACTTAATCGCTGAGGTGGGGGACCTCTGATCTAGGAATGAATTTCTATTGGCTCGTGACACTCATGATGGCAGTTGTCATATGGTAGTCATTGACTATGCAAGATATTGGATAGGCGTATGAAGTAAAAATGAAGCCACTCACAAGATCATTGAATAGCGCATGCAAATGTCCCTTCTAGCACAAAAGAACCAAGACTAGAAGGATTATAGCACGAAGGTTTATGAATGGGGATAGGCATAGAAGAACCATAAACATATGTATAAGGTGGAACGTTTCGCCTATCATAAGCAATACCGAGATGCAGCTGTTGAGTTGCATACTTACAAGCTATTCCTTGACGTCATTTGTGCTTCTGGTGCTTATGAGAAGTTCATGCAACAGGTGATGGTTAGTGAGTCTCCTGAAAGGGAAATGACCCTACCTGCCATGGAGACCATCACTACCACCTTTTCCCTAGGATTTCCTAGATGGATGATTATAGAAAAAGGGAAAGTTGCAACAAGCGCTGATCTAGGAGATGGGAATTAGGCCAAACCTCACTGAGGAGGAGATCTTGCAATGTCTTGCAGCTGGCATGAATCAAATACCATCCGAAATGGATGTGGGGCCATCTCAAGTTTGTCACTTATTCTTATGTTATAATTTATTTTGTGAGAGCCTTTATTGTAGTTTTAACTCATTTTATTTTCTGCCTTATGCAAGATCCAAATGGAGAGGTAGAACCTAGTGGAATGGGAGAAGGTGACACTGGCGAGGATTCATAGTGTGGCAGTGAAAGATTTTATTTTTGCTTAATTTTTTGTAAACATTATTGATTGATATTGAATGAAGAATATAATGTGGAATAATTTATTTCACTTCAGTTAATGTGTTATATTTATTTTTATTTTTATGTCCTTTTGAACCCCTGGGGAGCCTCTCATTTTAGTTTAAGGCCATTCCAGGCCATTGCTAGTTTTGGGTCATTTCGGGCCATTGCTAGTTTTAGGCTATTTCGAGCCTTTACTAGTTTTAGGCCATTTCGAGCCTTTGCTAGTTTTAGGCCATTTCAGGCCTTATGTAAGGTATGGGTGACAAGGGCAATGTAGCAAGCAAGCTCAATGTAAAATGCAAATAAGCAAATAGTAGAATTAATGTAAACGATGCACGCAATGAACTTAATGTGGGAAATGTGAATTACACAAATAGTGAACTTATTGTAAAAATGCAAATATAGAGAACCAAATGTAAACACATGAATTATGTACACAACAAAGAGAATACAAAACACAACCCATATTGTTAGAAGTATGGAAAATTTTAATTATGTAGTTGTTTCCTAACCCTATGTGGGTTAGGCAAGGCATTGGGCTAGTTGAACCTAGCTTGGTACTCTTCTATGTCATCGTTTGTAGCTTAGAAGGGCAACTTGGCCCATGTTGTTTCTTCATTTAGACTAGTTTCGGCCTATTCAAGCATTTCAGTTTGAATGGGGGCTTGGTTTTTAGAGATTTCAATCTCTAAACCTTGCTCCATTCCTATGTTGTTTATGGTTTAGGGAGCCAATTCATCTTCATGAATTACCACTCCCCCCACCCCCACCCACATAAGGTAAGTAAATTTCTTGGTGTATTGGTGAGGAAATGGCCCTCAATTGGGCCAACCACGATCTCCCTAGGATTAGATTGAACCCAAGCATTTCCTCTACCACAATGAACACTGTGCTTGTGGGGAACTGGTCTCCCACCATAAAGTTAATGTGGATAGTTTTCTTCACCACCACATGCACCCCATTGAACAATTCTAAATAGGAAGTTATCGTGGGCTTGATTTGATCGACCAAGCCCAGTTTGTCCACTATCGAAAATGGGATGACATTGGTAGTGGCCCCATCATCAACGTGTACCCATTGGATCTTGTACTGACTAACCCAAATTGTGATGAATAGGGATTTTGTTGTCACTTGACCCTTTTCAAGGTCATCCTTAATGGACTCATCACAAAATGTCAATTGGGTTGGCCACAGTTCTTCAGTCATCAAGGGAAGCATGATAGTGTGGATTTCTTTCTCTTTGGCTGACATTTTTTTTTCAAATGGGATGGATGTTAGCATGTGAACCATGGCCTCAATATGTGTCATGGAAGTCATTATCAAGTCATACAAGCTCCAAGTTGTGTTTTTCTACTTCAGAGCCTGTTTGACTTGTGTGAGGATGTTAAGCAAATCTTGTCCACCATCTTGTTGTTTGTTATCCTTTTCTTCCTCCATTCACCCTAGAAGATGAATCTCCTGAGGGGGGTTAGTTTCAGGTTGAGAAGTAGGCTTTCTCGAGTGGGAAGGTGATAATTGCGTGCATACATTGTTATCAGTTATTGATGATGAAGGGGCCATAGGCATTGAGGACAAGGGGGTAGGCTTGGGCAGACCTAACATGGTGCATTCCTTAGCCTACTTGTATGCTAGTCATTCTTCATGATTCTTTGAACGAGGAGGCTATGGTGTGATTTTTGCTTCTTAACTTTGAGTAGGGGAGGGGCTTGGCTATTTTTGCACCTTAACAATGAATGGTGCCTATTGTGTCGACGTAGGTGGCGGTGCAACTTTGAGCACAAAGGGAGTAGGGGTAGATGTTTGACAAGGAGTTCTAAGGAAAAAGAGCTACTGTGATGTTTTTTTCATTGTTGTTGGGGTTGCTGCATTACAGGGAGGGACATGCACCATGAATGGTTGGTGTGATGGTCCCGAATTATTGTCAATGCCAATAACATTGATCGTGTACCCCACATTGTTGGAGTTCAAGGGGTCATTGTAAACATGCATTGATTGATTTTTGGGATGGATAGGATTTCTTTCATCCAAGAAAAATTTTCCCTGATCAATCATCCATTGGATGTCATCTTTCAATGCTAAGCAGTAGTTCGTATTGTGACCACACAGTTGGTGGTAGTCATAGAAATGTTCTAGCTTGAAATTCATAGGAACTACTGGCTCATTGGGCATGGCCAAGGAGGGGTTCCTAAGGAGTTTTTAGTACCGTTGATGACATTTGATTACCTCCTTTGATATTTGTTTATGATATATACACCCATCTCCCAACAATTTCTTCAAAAGTTCAGAGGGCTTAATGGGTAATGGGGTATACTTAGAGTGATCCTTGCACTTAAAGTTGGGCCTAGGCTAAGTTGATGCCATAGGTGTTGATGTTGAGGGCTGACTAGTGTTTCTTGAGCTAGGTGTGGCATTAGCAGGTGCTGTGGCCAACTTTTTGTTGTTTCTGTTGTTGGGCTTAGCCTTGTTGGCCACAACAACCATCGTAGTTGTTGTGGCCTTACACTTCTCTTTGTCTTTCTTGATGTGAGTGTTTTTGTATGCAACATAAGATGGGTCCTTACTAACTTTGGCCATGTCCTAAATGCTCTTAGTTTGAGTGAAGGCTTAGCTAAGAGAGCATGGGGCCAAGTAATAGAGCTTAGACTTAATAAATTCATTTACTGCTCCCTTAACAATAGCTAACAAGTGAGCCTTGGCAATCGGCTCATGTATCTTGTTTAATGTTGTGCTCCACCACTGTATGAACCTTTGCACAGATTCTAGTGGGTCCTACTTGACTCTCATAAGCTAGTCTAGTGTGACCTCCAGTTTCAAGTTGTACTTGAAGTGGATCACGAACTAACTTAGCAGTTCCTCTAGGGTAGAGATTGAGGCATGTGGGAGTGCACAGTACCAGTCTAGAGCCTTGCCTATGAGAGACATGACAAAGATGAAAATGATTATGTGTGTCCATGGTTGCAGCAATAAAGATTCAAACTTGAAGATCACCAAATGCACATTGGGATTACCCTCCCTATTGTATTTTGTAAATTGGGGGAGTAGCACCCTGGGGGGCAACATGAGCATAGGCACGACTGGGCTAATAGGGTTTTCATGGTAAAAATCCATGACCTATAAGATGTTAGAAATAGTGGCTTTAAGCCACTTGATTTATTTAGTTAGGGTCTATATGAGTTGGAAGGATTGATCTAGATCCAAGGATGTTGTAGATGATTGTGGGGCTGGCTGAGCGACCATCATGTGTGACATTGTTGGGGTGGTAGCCTGTCCCATGGAGGGCACCATTGGAGCTGCTCCAACAAGTGGTGCTTCCTGGGCAGTCCACCACCTAGTGGGTGGTGCTGTTGGGGTGGTGATTGTTGGTGGTGCCATAGGGTTGGCTACTTGCCCAATTGGTGGGATGGCCCATAGCCCTATTTTAGGTTGTACCACGTGCGGGACTTGGTATGCTTGCTATTGGACATCTTGTGACATTAAAGAAGGTTGCGTAGTAGGAAGAGAAATAGGTGGCATCCACCATGCGGTTGAGACTCGATTTATTGCTGGTGGTGGGACAAGTGTGGATGAGGGAGCAGGAACAACACTCATGCATGGTTGTGAAAAAGGCACAGTATGCACGTATGGCAACATAGCCATGACAGATGTTGGGTATGCTACCTGGATAGATTGGGAATGGAAGGTAACTAGGGGAGAGGTTGAAGGGACCACTTTCCGGTACATTGAAAGTATAGGATGGTTGCCCATGGCTGACAAAGGTGTGGGCTGTGGGGTGGTTGTAGTGACCATGAAGGAAGCAAATGAGAAGAGTGGGTTTGATAGGAAGACCATAGCGAAAGGGATAGCTGTGACGTAGGTCTAGCCACCACCTTCAAAGTGGAGTCTAAGTCTTCCTATCCATCCTAGAATGCTTCATTGTAATGGAACCCTATGTCCCATTCCAGTCAACTAGTTCAACATCCATTGGTACGCTTCAGTCAATGGGATGAAGACATTAGGAGTAGGGATGAACTCCCTTCTATTCTGGTAAAGGAACTCAAAGTTACATTTATCCTCGAGTTCCTAGAAGTCCAATGGTAGATTTTCCTAGACCTTTGCACAAAGGAAGTCATATTTCTCTACGTCTTGTGCCAAGTGCTCGGGTGACAGGTGCCATAGTCTAAGGAATTGATGTGGTGCTAGCACTAGGCTAGGTGATCACTCAGGACCTGTCACATGTTGGATAGTGTAGGGTACCTCTAGATCTAATGTGGGAACGATAGTGGTTGTGGGAATCATTTTGTGTAGTAAAAGTAGAAAGTGTAAAAGAGAGAGAGGGGTTGCAATTGGGTATGATAAGGAGTATCAGAAGCTAGCTTCCTTCACTATTACACCTACTACATTAAGCAAGAGTGTTACACAGAGAGGTTTGCTACGTCACATAAGAGGTAGGTAGTGTAGGGTAGTGAATGGGGTAAAGGTGGTATAGCAAGCGATCAGAGGCTTTTGTCCTGCCAGGTTCCAAATGAACTATCGTTGTGACTAGTCTGCACCACACGAAGTGTAGATAACCACAAGGGTGTCACAACTACACTAGTAGGTGACGAGGTATAGACAACATGCAAGATCACCCATTATATGCATAAAGGGCATAAAGGGTCCTCCTTCTAGCACCAAAAAAACTATAGCAACCAAAAATGTTAGTGGTTAGAACACTAAGAGGTCACCAACCATATAGCCTAACCTCAGATCCGTGCAAGGGTCGTGCTCGAGTAAATGAAAGCGGGGTGCCTTGAAAGGTCTGGTCAATTAGAAAGGAACTTAATCGATGTACAATAACCTTCCATAAATGTTGGTTTTAAAGATGTTCTATGCACATTGAACGATGAGTGACAAACATAAATCGATCAAGGATGATGCAAAAATTGAAAATAGCAAAACAAAATGACATGGGATTGGGTGAGAAATTGCACCACCCCAAGATCAGGTAATCTGATCTTTGCTTCACTGAAGGTGTATAATAGATCTGCAGTGTGGATAGGAACATCTTGCAACAAAGTAGTATGGTTATAGCTCCTCAAACTATTGCCAAACACTTGCCAATAGGAACCTTCTGCTTGTTGATCTCCTTGCCAAAGACAAATCATTAGAAAGCCAAGATTTCAAATGCCAACCAAGAAGCCAGAGAAGTAATTACAAATGCTAATTGAAAGCTCCAAATCAACAATGCCAAAAGCCAACCCAGCTAAAATGCTCTCAAAAATCAACCCCTTGAACGTTGTTCATTGGGGTATTTATAAAGTCAGATGCAGGAGAGAAATGTGGTTTGGATGTCATGTTTCCTGGGTCCCATAGAGTGCAAACGTGTTAATGCCATGCAGTTATGTAATGCTGGGTGTGAAATCTACTACGTTGTGACCATACCATTCAAGCTGCATGTGCTAACATATAGTGAACTACCATGTTTGTTTCAAGAAATGCCAATAGTGAATGCAAAGTGGAGCTTGTGCTCCAAGACTACATATTCCCTACTCTTCTGAGCATGGTCAAGCATAGGGACAATTTTTGGGATAGCTAAGGGATGAAAAATAGAGAGAACTTGCTAATGTTGCCCTTTGGAGATATTTTGGGACAAGAGTAAGTCTTGCCAACAAGTTCTGGAGCTAACTGAAGATGTCTTGGGGCTCCCACGTGAGTGTTACACTATTTACGATGCCCAACATATTGGCATAGAGTAGACACCCATACACTATGCTGTGCTATGCTACGTAGTGTAGCCAGTAGTCTTGGAAGGAATCTTTCCTGAAAGCCAAGAATACTTGTCTGAGGCCTGGCTAGGCAAGCAACTGCAACCTTGCCTTTCATGTTGAAAGGTCTTGGGACCTGCTGAGTTCATCTTTGGGACATTTTTTAAGGTTTATGTTCTGGATACGCTATGCTATGTTGTGTAGCGTAGCACAACATAGTAGCTAGTGTGACATGAATTTTTGTATGATTTGCAACACTTTTTCTAGAGAGTTTTCCTGGTGCCTGAGGGTAATGTGGGATAGGAAGTCTTAAAGGTTGGAGTGTGGCCAAGTGAAATCCTCTTTTGCTAGAACCACTTGACAGAGGGCCTTTGAGCATTTTGTCCCTACTACGTTGTGCTATGCTGCATAGTGTAGCACTCAAATTGTAATGATTTCTGACAAAACTTACCACATTTTACCGCATCATGTTGCTCATGCCTCAAAGATGAAATGGGGTAGATGCCCTAAAGGGCTACATTGTTATCAATCTACATTGATAGTACTCATTCAGTCTCTTCAAGGCCTACTACACTGTACAATGTAGCATAGCGTAATAGGCTTCTATAGTTAGAAAACTCACCAAACTATTTAGCTCATCCTGAACACTTTCAGTAGCTCCTAGCATGGTTCCTAGGTAGACCGTCAGCTGGGTCAAGCATCAATTTGGGCAAACTAGGAGGTTTAGTAAGCTTGTCAGCCCAGGCGATAGAAAACTTGTCAAACTGTATGGTCTACCTCCAGTGCCTCTTTCATGCAAACTAACCTTGTGAGTGGATGTCATGTTGACTGTGCCACAGAGGGCATTGTCTGCATAGTCCAATGTGATACCATGCTTGTGGGGACCCTTGCCCAAATTCTGGGATTACTGAATCATGAGAGCCCCAAAATTTAAGGTGTTTCAAAAGGCCGAACAAGTGCCTTTCTAATCAAATGCTTAGGTAGCACTAGGAGAAAAAAGAGCTAGGTTTGCCAAAGCCTGTCCCTTTGTCCTCCATCCTGATGGCACAATTAACTGAGAAGGCCAATGTAAGCAACCAACAACTGAGCACTAACACTCCAAAACAAGCAAGGCAAGACAAGCCCAAATCCCCTCCACAAGAGATTTGTCTCTTAGGTAGCATGGAGGAGATGAAGGCCAATAAAGCAGCAGATAGTGGCAAAGATTTTCTAGATGTGTTGGTGTAAGTGAAATAGGTTTTAAAATAGAAGAACATAATGTTAAGCTTGTATGACTTGATCATGACCTCCTTTTCCTATTACAAACCATTGGTCCTCATGTTGACCTCCATTCCTATTGTAGAGGACATCCCAGTAGATGAATAATCCATCCATGTTGTCATATTAACCCCTACACCATAGGACTTGAGTCCAACACCCCTAACATTTTGCAATGTGGTAATCAAGGTTGGCCTTGAGAAGGGTTAGGTCATCACTGCATTAATGTTTATCAAAATCCATGTAAGACAATGTAGAATTTGAAGGGTACATGTTAATGATGGAGGGCCACAAATGTCATTTCATACACAATCATTGACAATCTAGGTCTTGCCAACCAAATTAAATCCACAAAGATAATGTGCCTGAAGTCCTTCAATGGGTCACACATTGTCGTAAGGGGAACCTTCATGATAGCCTTCATGGTAGGGGAACAATTTTTCACGACAGCAGAGTTCATCATCATCAAAGATATGCCCAAATTCAACCTAATCTTGGATAGGCTATGGCTAGTCCAACTACGAGGTATCTCTTCTTCTATTCACCAATAAATCCACCTTCCATAAAAAGGTAACAAGGTTATCATTTATGGTAATAATGTAGCCCCTCTATACATAAAAAACATTGACACAAAGCAAGGGTTAGAGGTGCAGTTCCCCAATGTCACACCTCCCATAAAGAACAAGGATGAAACATGTGAGGCAAACCAACCTGAGGAACCAAAGGGAGCCAATGACCTCTCAGAGAATGCTTTGTGGGTAGAATTTCCCTTCGACGTAGCTAACGAAGGTCATGGTGAGTACTGCATAGTACTATCCCGGCCCTATGTGCCCCCTAGCCCACACCAGGTTAGGAAGCAACTAGATAACTAAGGTATGCCCTTACTCAAAGATGAGTTAGGTGCCTACCTACCCCTCACTTTTGCATATCCTACCTACTTGCACCTACTTCCACATTTATGTTTATCTTGATTATTTGCATTATTTTCTTCATTATGTATTTCCTTCTTTTATTTGTGCATTTTTTCTTATTCTACGTCTTTACTTATCTAGTTTACTTTTTAGTAGTTATTAGCTTATGCATGAAAAACATTAAAATACATAAAACTCATAGAATTAAAACTACAACAACTATGGCCCAAAAAGGCCTCAGTGTGTAGCCCACCATGGCCTAAAACTAGCAATCTCCATTGCATCACATGACCTGAAAAGGCCTTAAACTAGCACTACAACTTGCATGGTCTAAAACTAGCACTTTTCCTTTCAACGCATAGCTGAAAATGGCCTTAAACTACCACTAGGGCCTAGAATAGCCTAAAACTTCCAACACATGCTATCAACACATGTGGCTCAAAATGGCCTTAACCTAGCATTGGCTCACAATGGCCTAGTTGCATTGATTCATCATATTACTAGCACCAAACATATAGCAAATAAACACAAAAGTCTACACATCATATAGTAAAACATTCATCACACCATCTCATAGCAATAATAGTACATAACATAAACATCAATACCATGTGACAAAAAAATACACAAAAATGCAAAAATTCCCAATAGTAGAGCTACATTAGAACATGGTTAGTTGATGGTACAAGGTGGGGGTGGATGCCCTTCTTCCCTCACTACGTCATTGGGGCCTGTAGCATTGCCTTGTGCCTACTATAACAAAAACAAAATAACAAACTAGTAAGCAAATGTACAAAAAGAAAAATATATGAAAAGCATAAAAACAACACAAAAAACTAACCTTAGAGGATCTCACATTGATCATGTCTAGAGGCAAACTATCAAAGCCTTCCTCCAAGCGTTGGAGGATTTTAGCCTCAGATAGCTACATCTAGTCCTCTTGGCCAAAGTCAATGCCTACAAGGGTATTTTCTTTGTCCATAATGGTCTATGTGGGTGGCTCCATGGAAAACATAGAAAATGAAGCCTCTCCTAAGGATGTGGCAATCTACCTCTCTGGAGACCCATTGATCATTGTATGGTGAGTGAAAAACTCATAGGTTTGTCTCCCGCCAATGGCCTCAAGAAACATCTCATGGTGATGGTGTTCAATGGACTCTTCTTTGAGTTGCTAAATATATGTGTCTCACTTGCACTTATAGTGATGTTTATGGTTCTTTTGCATCTTCCTCCATCTATACACTTTTGTACTAATGTTCTTTCAATCCTATTTCTTTTGGGCAAGCAGATCCATCTATAGCCATTCCTCAATAATCTCTCTAGTGGTCTCATTTTTACCTTGAATTGCCAACAAGTACCTAGCATAGTCCATCTTTGCGATCTACTAGGTATTTTCTCCTCATGATAGAGTTGCAAGAAATTCATATCAGGGCTGAAGGTTCTCGATCTTTGTGTCTTGGCTCATCACCCTCTCCTGAAGTTCATGCATGTACTTTCACAAGTGCTCATTCGAGCACTTGCAGACCCATAATGCTTTTGCACAGGAGAGCACACATTTGCTGACTACCTCATATACATGATAAGGTAGTTGCTCCAGTTTAGGAGGGAACTCAAGGATGGCATCCACTTTGGCCACCCTGCTCGAATCTTACCAAAGGTTAGAACCTATTGGCATGTAATAAGCAAATCGACCTTAGCCACATACTAAGCACCAAATCAGTAAAGCAACATAACTAAAGAAAAATTATACACATACCAAGCTTGGGATCTACCTATTGTAGGTGGTCAACCATGTCCTCCATGATGTCCTCTATGAAGGCTAACTTGTCAAGCATTTCTACCCACAACTTCATGTGGTAGGTAGATGTGGATGTGGATCACTCGTAGGCTCATTTGGGGCTATCACATAACAATGCACTTAGCAACAACTAAATAGCCAAAGATTCTAGAGAAAAAAAGAAATAATAGATGGTAATTTAAGGTGCTTACCTAGTAGACCCTCAAGTGTGAGTGTAGGGGGCGTAACCCAGCTACATGTTGTTAAAAAGATGGTCAAAATCACCCCCATTAGGGTCGAATAGCCACTCCCCCAACTATTGAAAGGTCTCAATGACCTCACGTAGCTCCTCCCCATGTGCTTCCCCTTCATTAGCTTGTGGATAGGCTTCCTCTGCTACTACTTCCACCATTGCTCCAATAGCCCTCTCAACTAATTTTGACAATTTATAAACATAACTCATTAGCACATATTACTACACACTATAGTAAAAAATGTAAAAATATAAACATAAAAAATAAAAAATGAATGCATCTAGCAATGTACATATACTAACCTATGACATCTATGTACAAGCTAGGAAACTTGAGGCAAACCTTCTTGATTCTTGCCCGTCCAACCTCACAAGTAGCCTCTTCTATAGGGCATGGCCTCTTGATTTTCACCTTGGATGGTTCCACCATATTTGGAATGTAACGATTCATCTTGTTCACATTTCCAATGACAACTAGGGTTTCCTTGCCCATGCTATCACATGAATAGTGTGACCACCCTAAGAGACCTTTGGTTGTAACTAAATATGACTCATTGATCCTCTCT